>JBBPUH010000012.1:0-88848 GCA_038094555.1 Boletus aff. phaeocephalus
GGACCGATTTGTAGCTGATTGTTTGTACCATATTTGGTCTCACCAAAGCTAGACCAAATTCCCACAGGTGGTTGCAGGGCCCTTTGTGCACTGTATTGGAGTGAGTTATTGGAACAGTTTTTGGAGTGACTGTAAATTATAACATATACACTTGCAACATACTGGGGATGGCTATAGTGTCACAAGCATGTGTCATTTTGTTGATCCACATGCTTGTCATGTGCCAGGATGGCTGTAATAATGTGAACATGTATTAGTGACATAATGTGATGTGTGAGTTTGAGCATGGGTGGTGTCAGGGTGGTGCTCCTGAGGCAGATAGAAGGGAAGATATCTTCTCCTGGGGGATGTCCGATGGAAGTCCAGAGGATAGGGGTTATTTCCGGGACTTCAGGATGAAGTCCAGAAACAGGTCATCTGGAGTCAAACCGGGGCAGAGCAGAGTATGGAGGAGGTGAGGACATCGGCACAGGACTTATGTGTCGCACCCTTGCCAGTTTCCAGTCCTCATATTTCAGAGATGATAAGAAGGGAAATGGTTTGAGGACGAGGAGAGGAGAAGGATAGATGATATTAGACAATAATGAACATACACGATGACATACAATGACAAACACTGATGAACAATATTCGAGCTAGAGAACTACAGAGGAGATACAGAAGATTATATATGAAGTCCTGATATGTCCGGAGTAAGTCTGGACCGGAGATGACTAAGAAAGTAAGAAGGTGATGTACACTGGGATGAATAAGACAGGATGGAGAATGTACATGCCAAAGACACATCCTGAATAAGCAGGAGTGTCAGGATGACAAATATACCGAAGTGTCTGAAAGGCTGTACTGAACAGAGGAAGATGACAAGAACAGAAACTAGAACAAAAGAAGAATATACAGAATAGGAAGTCCAGAAGGTGGAGGAACTCCAAGGCAAGTCTGGGATGATTGTTGGACTGGGGTTGAACTCCTGCAGAGGAGTTCGATGGAGATGACTGGAGTCGAACGACAACAATCGGAGATGGTCGGAATAGGGGTTTGACATGGATATGACAGGTGGCTACTATTGTATGCTATAAATCCATGGACAACTGTGATTCCTGTTTCCAAATTGGTGATTTGCTGATGTACTATAGTCAAGTTAAGGTTTACAGTAACATATGGGTCTGTAAGCCTCTCTACTACAAGGGATCTTCATTTGAAATTTGTCATGCTGTGTAAATCTTCATAGTCCTACATAAGCAAGGGTGAGTTTGCTGATGCTGATGCCAACTTATGGCTTGGAAAATTACTGCTTTTGGGTTGTATTTCATAGTTTGACTCATACTCTCCCATACTACAACTATGAATTGCATACATGTGCACACTGAAGTCTTCATAAATCAATAAGTCAAATTAGTCAGATAAGTTACCATACTAATTGACTTATTTCACTTATCATGCTCAGCCATGTTGAGCCCTGTGCAGTGAGTGTGGTGAGTGAAATAATGTCATATCCATGTTAACCCCTATTTCCAACCATCTCCAATTGTTGTTGTTCAACTCCAGTTATCTCCATCAACTCCTCTGTAGAAGTTCAGTCCCAGTCCAACTATTATCCTGGACTTGCTTCAGAGTTCCTCCACCTTCCAGACTTCCTATTTTGTATATTCTCTATTTGTTCTAGTTTCTGTTCTTATCATCTTTCTTTCTGTCTAGTATAGCCTTTTGGACTCCCTTGGTATATTTGTCATCCTGACTCTCCTGCTTATTCAGGATGTGTCTTTGGCATGTACATTCTCCATTCCATCTTATTCATCCCTGTATACATCACCCCTTACTCCTTAGTCATCTCCAGTCCAGACTTACTCTGGACATCTTAGGACTTTGTTGTAGAAGTACACTCAGTACACAATGGAGTCTGTGACTAGTATATTGCACACCTGTAGAAGTATACTATAGAATATAAGTACAAAATATAAGGATGGATTGATTGAGGTAGAGATGCATTGGAGCAAAGCTTATCCACCCAAGATTATATAATATGGGAATAACCAAGTCCATTTGAATGTGGTCCATAATGTCAAAGTGGTGCTCCTGAGGTAGAATGGAAGGAGGACATCTTCTCCTGGGAAATGTCCAATGAATGTCTGGAGATTAGGGGTCATTTCCAGGACTTCAGGACAAAGTCCAGAAACAAGTCATCCAAAATCAAACTGGGGCAGAGCAGAGTATGAAGGAGGCGAGAACATTGGTGCAGAACTTACAGTATAAAGTCCTAAAATATCTGAAGTAAGTCCAGACCAGAGATGACTAAGAAGTAAGAAGGTGATGTATACTGGAATGAATAAGATGGAATAGAGAATATACATGCCAAAGACACATCCTGAATAAGCAGGAGAGTCGGGATGACAAATATACTGAGGATGTCCAAAAGGCTGTACTAGACAGAAGGAAAGGTAACAAGAATGTAACTAGAACAAAAGGAGAATATACAGAATAGGAAGTCTGGAGGGTGGAGGAACTCTGAAGCAAATCTGGGACAATTGTTGGACCAGGGTTAAACTCCTGTGGAGGAGTTCAATGGAGATGACTGGAGTCAAACAACAACAATCAAAGATGGTCAGAAATAGGGGTTGACACAGATATGACACATAGTAAGAATACAACATTCATATATAATCTCTGTACCTCCTCCTGTATTCCTTAGTTCAAATATTGTATATGTCATTGTGTGTTACGTATATTCTTATGCCCCTTTGAATATCATCTATCCTTCTCCCCTCCTTGTCCCCAAACCACCTTCTCTCTTATTATATCTGATCTCTGAAATATGAGGACTGGAAACTGGCAAGGGCATGACACATAAGTCCTGCACTGATGTCCTTACCTCCTCTGTACTCTGCTCTGCCCCAGTTTGACTCTGGATGACTCATCTCTGGACTTCATCCCAAAGTCCTGGAAATGACTCCTATCCTCTGGACTTCCATCAGACATCCCCCAGGAGAAGATCTCCTTACTTCCTTCCTGCCTCAGGAGCACCACTCTGACAAATAAGCATGAATTAGACTTTTGTAAATTTACTGATGTGATTGATCAGGCAGTATCAAAATGTGCACAATTACCAACTCCACCAAAATTTGGTGGATTTGCAGAACCATATGAGCTATACATATAATATTGCAAGGCATTATGTTAGCTCTTATCTTATTCCCAAAGATGAAAGATGTAAGGGGGTCATATGGGCTTATAGCTTGCTTGATTTTTCTGTGATGGGCATATTATTTTGTTGGGGGATGGGTACCCTGGCAATGCACCATCGAATAGAGTCGTCATTCTTCTCAAATTTGTATCGTACACAAACGCGAGTCATGGTGAGGTCCGCGAGTGACTAACGAGCGACGTAAATCAACAAAGAGCAAGAGCCCATGCGAAAACAAAAACCAAGACGAGAGACATGGCGAGGAGGAAGAACATTGACATGTATCGGACAGAGTTTCATGCGCTCTCTCGACCAGTGTAACGCTTCTTGAGTTCCGCCTCTTGACTCCCTTCCTGCATCACTGCCCGATGTATGATCTGATCGATGGCATCCTCCCCATCGAACATTGCTGCGGTCTCTTCCAGTGTCCGATTCTTGGTCTCCACGATGAAGAACCACAAAAAGACAAATTCACAGGCAAGCCAGCAAACATACACGAGCTGGGTATGTAAAACGGGCAGTCAATGCGGCCATTCATCATAGTTGGACAACGAGTGCGACTTACGTAGTACTTCCACCCAAGACTCTGGAGTGCAATCGGGTTGACGTACTGGTTGAAGATAATGGCGACCGAAATGACGAAACCAAAGATGTTAAAGCCTTTAGCCCGAAGGTTGAACGGCAAGATCTCGATCGTGTAGGAGACAATGAGGGGAGAGAAAGCAATATCGTATGCAGCATAAAAGAGGAAGATGAAAGCAATGACAGCATGTCCGGCTGTGACAGCCCCATGCTGGGAATACTCGGAGAAACAAATTGCTTGTGCCGTATAGAAAAGTGTCATCAAACCGGCAGAAAGCAAAAAGAGGAAGCGGCGGCCCAGACGTTCGACCATGAATGCAGCATACACAGCCCATCCCAAGTTCCAGATTTGTAGAATACCGTTTATGAGGAGTTGAGTGTTTGGATCAGTAATACCGATCTGATCAAAGACCTTGTTCAAGTAGTACGACACGAGACCGTTTCCGGACCATTGCGAGAAAAATGCAATGGCCACGATTATGTATACGCGCTTGCGATTTCCGGGTGTAGCAAGGAATGACTTCCAGCCCAAGTTTTTGGCTACCTCGCGGTCGAACTCAATCGCTGCCTTGATTTCCTCGAATTCATATCGTACGAGGGGATCCGATCTGGGAATGGAACTAATTAGCAGGAATAGAACTAATTCTGGTATACACTTACTCATTGCCGTCGGCGTGGTAATAAGCAAGTATTTGCAGTGCCTCATCTTCGCGGCCCTTGCTTACCAGCCAACGAGGTGACTCGGGTGCAAATAGAATCAGGGCCACCTGCAAAAACGAGGGAATACCCTGCAGCAACGATGGCACACGCCATGACCATGTGCCACTGATCCTAAGGGTACCGTACGTTGCCCAGGCGGCACTGGCAAAATTGCCGTAAGTTAAGAATAGAGCAGAGGTGCAACAGATGACAAGAAACGCACATAATAGAACCAGAGTACCAGAGGGAGTTGTACAGTGATGTCAAAGGAGCACGGTATGTGGGATACGCAATTTCGCTGACTAGCAAAGGGGCAGCGTTGGCTGTATATATTGCTTATTTTATCAAACCACAAGCCAAATTATCACGGAACTCGCCTGCGAATGTGAGGCCGAAGCCGATCAAGAAACGACTACCGATCCACATATTCAAGTTTTGCGAAGCAGTTTGCAAGGCGACACCAATACACATGATGACTGAACCCAACAATATGGCCCGACGACGACCTATCCCATCGGACACGTATGGGGCAAAAGGGTAACCTGCGAGACCACCGATGTGCTACTCACGTCTAGTCAACATGTATCAAGTAGAGGTTATGACTTTGTGTACTCACCTGAATGGCATTTAGCAATCCGAGCTTTCCACCAGACGGGTAGCCAAAGGCAGATTTCCACTGGTTAAGGCTTTGCAAACCGTTCAGCATACTACCGTCGTAGCCATTGGTAGACGAAGTAATGAGACTGTCACAATGTCAGAACATTGATATGACACGCGAAGTTTGCTCCAGACTTGCAGAAGGACGATCCACGCATTGAGGAGAATCAGACTGTCGACTTGCGAGTGAGCTCAGCGAAGCACGCCCGCTACCAAGGGTACCCACCGCTTGTTGTTATACCAAGTTCTGTCCGGGTCGACCAAATGTGCAAACGATACACCCTTTGCTCCAGCGACAGCAGGACCAGCGGCACTTGGCATACCGTCTTCTGAGTATTCGCGAAGGAGTGATGAAGTTGAAGACGAATGTAGTTGGGGATGACATACGTCCGGCTACACGCCTTATAATGCTCCGATTGTGCGCGGGAAAACTACCTCACACCAAGGTTGAGGTTGAGACGTTTTTCCGCGGTACCCCGCGTCCCAGAATGAGATCCAATCGTCGACGTGGCACGTGTGGTGTTCTCGACATGCTTGATGGAGCCGCTGCTCTGTACCTGAATATGTATGTCCCTTTGGTCGACCAGATCCAAACGAGGAAATGAAGGAGAACCTATCAACCAGTTTGTGCGAACTCGCAGCAAGACCATTTCTAGCACTAGTGGAGCGTGGACGGCGGGTATGTTGGAATGTGATGCCAAACCTGAGTCAAGGCTCTGATGATCCGGTGCGGCTCATACCCCGCATCTAGAGTCGTCAAAAATAATGATAGGTCAACTTGGCAACCTAACTTGAAATCTGGCTCGTCCGCTTCTTATCGTTTCAGAGATGTCACGCTTTGCTATTGATAGGTCAGCCGACAATTTTTCCGGGAGCGACCGTATGACCGCCGACCTCGTCGATATGGATATGTTCTCGTGTCCATGCTAACCCCAAGTTGTTTGTGAAACAGTACCCTTGATGTTACCTGTATACCACCTGTACCGCCCGCACCGCACCTGTCTGGCGCTATTTTGATTGCCTTGATCATTCCTTTTACTCCGGCTTTCAATGTGTTTCAGAGGTCTTGAAATAGAAGTCCGTTTGAGATTTCGTGCATCCAACGTCTAATCGGATCTCTCGAGGCGGAAATAATTCATCTTCATCCGCCCTTGCGGAGCGTTTCTTTCCAGTTAGAGGAGACGATGTACCCTCTTTTCATCGGTTGGCGGCGAATGATATCATGCATGTCCATGCGTCTGCATCCTCTCCAATGGAGGAAATGGCCATCAGTCGTCGTTCCTTACAAAGGGCATCTCCAAAGACGCATAAAAGTTTCTGCTGGTGGGTACTTTGCGTCGACGGATCAGAATAGCATGAACCAGCCGAAAGCCAATCGTGCAAAGGTCCCTATGATGTGCCTTGTTATTTGCTTCTGCAATGAGATGGACTGCTAGTCTGGCTGTAATATTCTCTGATACTTTCCCTAGGCATCAGTGGAATCATTGCCGGGTCTTCAGAGTCCCACTTACGAGCGGTGGTCCCGCCCGGAGAAAGCCCTTGGTAATGTCCTTTCCGATATCTCGACATTTCCTATCTAGTCTGGTAACAAGTGTGTTCATGCGTCGCAAAGCACAAAGAAGCAACTACCTACAAAAAATGTAAGGTTGCAAGTTGGAAAGCAAAAAGCAATCACGCCATCCTACTGTGACCCATCCGGTGCAGGTGAACAGCACATGTTCTATAGCCGTTTGAGCATCTCGCTCGCTGAGACATCCTTGCTCTTGCTCTGAACGCTGCCCGAAGGGGCGTCATACCATACTTGTCCATTCCCCGTTCCTACGCTAGCCTCCGTCAACGACGGGGATGAGGGCGGAGGGATGACCGTGTCGGTCTTTTTTCGCCTCCCAAACGGAACAACCCAATTGCTCGCAAACGTCGCTAGCGTGCTCGACGCCGTTGGCTGTGCAGACTGTGCGTGCAGTTGTGTGTGTGGTAATGCACCCGGAAGACCACCGGTGCCAGATCCCAAAGGCGACGCACGCGCAACATGATATGAGGATGTTCGTCGTCGGTGCATCAACAACTGCGATATTCCGTCAGAAAGCGACTCCGACGGCGATGGCGGACCTGCAAGCAAAACTGGCTCGGACGACAATGGGACGGCAGAAAATGTAGGTTCCGTCAATGCTGTTGTCGCCGCAGCTTTCACTGCAGCTGGAGAACTTGTGACTGTCGCTAACGTGGGTGGTCGGGCGGAAGATATTCTGGATGTCGTCGAGAGTCGGGACGCGCGCGAGCCTGGGCGTAATGGCGACGATGTACGTGGTTGCGATGGAGTAGAGCCCACAAGCGGAGGAACTAGAGGGGAAGAGGGAGCCACCACCCCTCTGGGCGACAGTAACGGGGACGACGGTGGTGGCTGTGGCTGCGGTGAAGGAGAAGATTCGTGGTCCGAGATGGGAGGGGGCGTAGGCACTGCAGTTTTGAACGGCGGGGGGATCACTGATGTCGACTCTTCAGATGGTTCGGGAGACGCTTGAGCAAGTAAACGTGAGAGTGACGAGGGTCCAGCAGAAGGTGTTGAATTTGCTCGAGGACGTACAGGAAACAAGTGCGAGGTAGGCGGTTGCGTGACGCTGAACGAGTCTTCGACCTGGGCTTGAGGTGGACCCGAAGGAATCGGTGGCTGCTCCGACGTAGCCAACGCTGATTTGCGCTCGCTTTCTGGGTCTGACACGGCCGAGACCTTGCGTATATTGCTTCGTCGCTTGTTAGTTTGGCTGGATTGTGTCCAGTCTTCTACCTCCAGCATGTAATACTTGATGCCATCGCCCAAGCCATACGGATTGCTAGTCGGATCCTACGATGATGAAATGAGACGGGTAAAAAGAATGTATGTCAGTCTTTTTACATTTTGGTCAACCATGCGCTCGGTGATGGACGTAATCCGGGCGACTATCCATTCTCGCGTCTTCAACTGTTCTGCCAAGTGCCCCGTCGCTAACAAGAAATAATGAGGAAACGACACTGCGCATGTTAGGCGTCAGATTGCTATGACCGCTATGCGAAGGTGATTTTCGACGAAAATAACACACTCACCATTAAATGCCGCCCAAGGTTTGGACACCGAATTACGGGTAGGGAGGAACAAGGCAAGATCTCCCTTGGCGAAATTTCGAAATGATATCTTGCCCTTGGCGCGTTCCCTGTATTCCTTGCATTGCTTCTGCCATTTTCTAATGACCGTGCCCGTTTTGGCAACGGCGTCTAGAAAGTGGTCGTGATCAAAGGCCCGCAGGTGTTCCAACGCTCCGACGGGATCAGACGGATCGATCGGTGATGGCTCTTCCACAATCAAATCATGACGCAACAATGGGGGCGGGGAAAGCGCAGATTCCGCTTGGAGATGGCCGCTCTGAATCTGACTTTGTTTTGCGTTCGGATGAGTCGTGTACGCGCGCGCCATCGAGAACGCCTTGGAATGGGCATTCCGAAACGCGATTGCCACGTCAAGCATTTGTGCCAACAACCGTCCGCTGTTCTCCAGACCCTGCTCGAGGTCGGCCTGCGAGACCCGTCCGGCAGTTACATCCTCTAGCAGCAAGTGCTCGACATGTCTGGCTTCACGTAGTTCCTGCTCGACGCGTTGCAACTCCTCGCGCAAACCCATTGCGTCTGCATTAGTTAGATCCACATTGGCATATGCTTCCTTGAGTTGTCGATTCGCGTCCTCAAGCTGTTCTTTCAGTTCAGCAAATTGATGCTCCAACACAGCCCGATCCCCGTCCGCCTCCGCAATATGATCCCGGAGCATTCGATCGTGCTCCGTCGCCTGGATCCTGAGCAACCGATCCTTTTCCATATTCGACTCTTTCAACATTCTATGCACCTCATCGTTTTCCGCCCTCGCCATCCGTATTTGACCCTCCAAGTCTTCCCCACGTAAACGTGCCTCCTCGAGGTTCCGCAGCGTCTTCGTCTGTTCTTCCAGCAGCTGGTTCACCTTGGCCGCATTCTTTGCCTCGAGAGCCGTCACCTCCTCTGCTTCCACACGAACCTGCGCGAGCTCCTGTCGAAGCACATCTGCCACTCTCGTTTGCTCCGTCGCGTCCCCCAGCGCGTTGACACGCTCTCGACGCTGTCCCTCCGCATCCTGTGCAAGCTCCAAGTTTCGTCGCTCCAAAATCCGCCGAGCAGACGCTTCGCTCTCAATCTGTGCCTTGGCTTGGTGGAGCTCGAGTTCCAGAGAACTTACTCTTTCTCGTTCGGATTGAGCAGCGAGCTCGACCTTTTGAATGTCTTGCTTCAAACGTTGTATCTCGTCCTGGAGTGCAGTGCGTTCCCGCTGCGTGGTGAGTTCCAGGTGAGCTTTCGCCTCTTCGGCAGTGTGGAGCTGCTCCGAGAGCTCTTGGAAAGCCATCTCATCCGCTTCTGTCACTGCGATGGAGTGAGCGATGCTATCGATACCAAGATTGGAAAGGATAACGTACACTTCCTCCGAGACGCTGACAATCGGGAAGCAGAAAGTACTGCAATGCCACGTGAAAAGGCCACCATGGAAGAATCGACGAATAACTTACGCGAACGCTCTGCGATGCGGTCGAAACCTGCTTCAAGGTTGTCCATTTTCTGTACGAGTCTCTCTAGCGTGATACGCGTCTCTTGCACAGAGTTGAGAACTGCCGGATCTGAACTTGATCGGGCATACTCTTCCAAGTCATGCACCACCTGCAGAAAAGCTGTTCCCAGGTGGTTAGAACCACCTTATTTGTTCAAACACACGCCGTACGCAATGGGGCTTACCTTCTACGTCTTCCCTCTCGAGCGAGTACGTCGAATCCTTGCCTCCAGAAGGTGAAAAGTCGATGGTGGGGACGGGATCGTCCATACCCCGAGTATCGAACGGTAGTTGACCATGTACTTCACCGCGGTATACCTGACGACGTTTTCTCTCGTTTGCACTGCGACCTTTCGTCATCTCGCGGTGCAACAGACTGGATGCGCTTACTTACGAAAGTTTTGCCATGACCTCCAGAATGGATTGTGCTCGCTGGTAAAAGAATCGTGCTGCGTAGGGATTAGCGGCAGGGGGGCAGATCCTATTCCTGACCCTCACCAAACTCCTTTCGGCGTACAATCTCAATCACCGTAGCACCATAAGAGTACAGCATACTATGCAGACGTTGTATATGTGAGAAATTCGTCTTGGATCGCAATTTGGTTTGTAATTGAGACAGCATAATGGGCAGCTGAACAAGATCCACGTTCAGAGTACTGATGTCACGTAACACCCCAACGCAATGTTCTGTATATTTGTTCTAGCGGAAACGTCAGCTCGTATCGCCGATGCACGTCAAAAGACCGTCTTTACTTTGGCACGTGTCATCACCTCTACCTCATGCCTAAGAATACCATCGAGTTGTTTGAGCTCTGCCAAGGGTGAGAGTGAATTCGGTAGACTATTTCATCATGTTACCTTGCATGAGCACATCGTGATTCGTTGCAGGGCTCTCTAGCTCAGCTGCAATTTCAGAGGCCTTGTCCAGAACATCGTGAAACCTTCTCCCGGAAGCCTCTGCATCCTCAATGTTCCTAGTAAAGCATCAACGAAGCCCAACCATGAACCTCGACCAAACCTCACTTTACATTGGCCATTGTCGACCGAACTACCTCTGCACCCGCTGTCAACCTTTGCACCGCTTCTTCAGACTCGGAAAATTGAGTTCGTAAATCATCTAAGCAGGAAATGAGACGTGTCGCGTTCGAGACCGCCAAGCCATCCGCTTACTATGTATCCGTGCACACCCGTCCGCCACGAGCTTCATTCGATCCCTGGCCACATATGTTCCCAGCATCCGAGGTTTCTCACCTCCCTCGATCGCCTTACGCATGGTCGGGGACAAGAACTCGACATGCACCTCCACCCGGTTGACAATATCCAAGTCGGCGTCGACAAAGGTTAGTAAAGATGCTTGGCGCGCAAGGTCTCGCGAGGCCGTGACAGAGACCTCCTCGAATGCATCCGTGATTTCGAGCGTGTTGAGATCAAGGCTATTACGCGCGATATGGACTGCTTGGTGTTGACGATGGAGTGTTGCAAGGGTATGCGTGACGTAGTCGAGGTAGACGTGCGCGCTGCGGAGATACTGGGCTGCGAGGTGGGAAGGCTTGTATGGCGGCGTTGCGGAGAGAACCTCTGTCAGAGCATCAGAGATAAGTAGGCAATGGGAGACGCTAAACAGCAAAAGGTAATAGACAACGTACCTTCTGTAGGGAGGTGTAATGGTGGCTCGACGCGGAGCTGCTTGAGCACCTCGTGAAATTCAACATCGAGATAGTGTTTATTGAATACGTAAATAGTCTGTCCGCACCCCGTGAATATATGTGCGTTGAAGCATGCAGAATGGAGAGCTGCACGTACCTGGTCTTGAGCACCGACGAGTTCACGCACGTTATCCGTCCGTAGGCGTGTCCCGTCCGAGAGATACGCTAGGATGGCATCTTGATCTATGCCAATCTCTTGATGAATAAAATGCTCGAGACTGCCCTTCCTATGACTGACGGGTCAAACATGTCACTCAGAAGCAACGTTCAGTCCCACCTCTCGATGTCGCGCAAGGTAGCATTGACCTAGCGAATTTTTGCTCAACGAGCATCATGGTTGGTGTGCAACAGGACTCACTTGAAAAGATTCGCCGTCCTCAGCACGACATATTTGTATCATGGTAGGTTGTGTGCGAGGTCAAGAACAGGAGGGAAAGGGAAGGCAAGTCGTCAACGATAGTCCGAGAAACACGACGTAAGGCTCCAGAAATAGACAAACAGCCCCTAGGCCCCTTCAACTTCTCAAGCCTCAAGCAAACCTATTTCATCCACTTGACCCACGATGGCAGGGTGGAATATAATACACAAAGTCCGCAAGTCAAATATTGTCCAACCAAGATACATGTTAGATAGCCTCCGAGGATGGGTATAAGAATATAGTACACGAGCCAACTTACAGCAACCATGAAACATCCAAAGAACGAAAGCGATAGGCATAAACAGGTGTTAATTAAACCATTAATCAATGCATCGCAGGTCTGCGGTCTGGCACGTCTCCCCTTCGCTTGACGGTTCATCCGATTCTTCGTCATCGTCATCGTCGCCTGCCTCGAATGAGACGCACCAGAAAATGTTTCCCATCGGTCCCCGGTCGTCTTCCCCTGCAAACGTCTTGTTACGTTCACAGCAAATAAATTTGACTGGGTGTTTGTCCCAGTACCTAACCAAATCAAAACAGATGCCACCCGGGAGACGCAACGACAATGTCGGGCTGAACTCGAGGTATCCATAACAAAAGTCGAGCGTCACGAGATCCTGAGTACGATTAGCTGTTTGTTTCTCCATGCAACTGCCCCCGTGGAGTCAAGTACGGACCTGTGGTCCTAGAACGACCTCTCGACGATGTTGTGCATTGCCAAAGAATGACCTGCGCTCGCCAGCCGTCCGAAAGTCCATGTCCTGTTTGGTCCCTTTCCACAATAAACTTGCTTTTCCCAGGGACCTTTTGAGTGTATTGTTGACGTTGTCTCGCAAAGACGACTTGGAGGAGCCACCCGATGCATCAGAACTCGAGGACCATGAGGTGGAGAAGGATGTACGAGAGAAGGAAGGGGGGGTTGCGTCGCAGGACCGAGGCTGGCGGTCGGGACATGCCGAGGTCATCCAGAGTTGAGAGGTGTCGTCGGATACAGAAGCAGATGGGGGAAACGGGGGAATGTCGAACGAAGGAAGCGCGTCTAGTTTGTACATTCGTTCGTGCGCAAAATGAGGCATCGTTGCAATCAGGGGTGAAAGGGCCCACGGCTTGTTGGAAGTGAGATCATGTTCCAGCGTGGGATCAATAAAACTGTTCTCATGAACACCGTTCCGAATGAATTTGGTACTATATCGTAGAACGAGCGTACGTACTGCATGAATTTAAGAGCAGCGCCAGAGCCCCAGGGGAGCTTAAGCCTCTTCTCGAAGACGTTGCCAAATAGAATATCGTCTGCTGAATGAGGGTGCAAGAACCGGCCTACACAAACATCGGAAGGAGAAGCAGGATGGGACAGGGCACTCGTACCTTGAACCTGAATGCTCCAAGTGATGCCTTTTCTATCTTCCCTATCGAAATATTCGCTCGTCAACCGTCTGCCTTTTGGATCGACAAAGTTCTTGACATAGATTGCAATCTTGCCCTCAAAATGTTTGGAGACGATCGGAAACGCTCGCCCTGTGTTGACAACGTCCGTGATAGGGACTAGATCATCGGCAGTCGGACCAGCGAGGACACGTAAACGGGGCATGGCAGAGTGACGGTCGTGGGTTCGCACTGCAGGACGAACAAACCGACCGACGTTTTGGAGTCTTGTACGAGCGTCGACGACCGATTTCTGACGAGATAAACACAATCAGGGTGATCGACGGACCTGCTCGTCGACGTCGAGCTGCGTAGGAATGACCGCCGCTTGGCCCACACCTCCATCAGCGTTACGTATATTACTTGCCTTTTTTGGAACAATCATCCCTTGCGGTGGGACATGGGCAGGGAGACGTCGTCCAGCTGGACCACCAGCGCCATGGCGAACAACGATCGCGCATTGTCGACTGAAGACTTGCTGGGACCACACGTTCAACCCAATCCAGTGCCCGGCGTTCCACCGTGCGACGCAGCTTTCCCCTTTTCGTCGCCGTTCCGCTAAATAGCATACATAAAAATATGGATATTTGTGCTCGGTATCAAAGGAACACGCGTCTGTAAACCCAGGTAGACCGTACAGTAGTGCACACCGAGACATCCAAATGCCAGATCAAATAACACAAAAGCCCAACAAAAGAGTACCAAACAGCATGGACAGTGGTCGAGAAGGCCCCAAACCAAAGCCAGAATAGCATCCCTAGACCGATTCGGCCGATTCCCTCGTCTGGGTCCCGGAAAAGAACATCCACAATATCCGTTCACATTCCACCCCTGGAAGCGCGGAAAAAACATGGCGTGGCAAAGTCCCATCAGCTCCCACACAGCACCCCTGCAACCAGACCTAACACAGCTAGCCAAATCGCGCTTGGCACACCGGCATTCATCCACGCCGAGTTCGAATTTGCCACCTGTGCGTTTTGGGCATACGTCGACCCACAGACTTTGTTCAGCGTGTCCGCAGCGGCATTGTATGTCTGCGCGAGGCCAGCGAGACTCGTCCCGTTGGCATTATCCAGTGCTGACGCATACAACGCCATCAGCCCCGACGTACACGTGCTGCACGCGCTCGTCGTGATCTTTGGTCCGAGTGGTAGGGCAAGGGGTAATTGGTAGAACCAGTAACTCGACGGGTCGGAATTCGCGGCAGCCTCTACATAGCAATACGAATTCGTCGCTGGGTCCACTTGACACGCAGCATTCCGCATCAGATCGTACGCACGCAACGCTATAGTTCAGTACAAGGCTGGTCAGGCATCGAAGGAACTCAATCAACGTGATAATCACCATTCAGAGTATCCACGGCGGTCTCCACTTGATTTGCAAGGTCCGTTTGGCACAACGATTTGAGTGACGATGCAAACCACAGCATATTAGCGTCGCACTCCGCTTGCGAAATATCCGTGTTACAAGTGCCCCATACGTCCGCGTTCATCAAGTTAATGTCATCTTGAGCCTGTTTGGTAGATGTCATTCGCTTTCCAGACAAAACAAGAACAATACTTGCCATTTGAAATGCATGGGAAGCAGTAATCAACAAAGAAAACGGCCGGCAGGCGCGGAATGCATCCGTTTGTGTCATGTTTAAGAAGAAATTGAAGCATGAATTGGTAGAGAAATTAGCGGAAAGTGTCGTATCAAAGGGCTGAGGAAATGGTGTGGGCAAGACTGGATTCACCGGAACCGTTGGCGCGGGTGTGGTCGTATCGCGTGCAATAACACGAGTTGGTGCAGATGTCTTGACCAAACGGTTGCTCGCAGTCCTGTGTGGCTCGTGAAGTGACCAATCCGCCACCTTTTCCCAAGCAGTCCGCTCGTGCCCGCTGTCCGTCGAAAGAAGATCAAAAAACGCGGGGTGTACACCAAACCGGGTGTATAGAGCGAGGAGAACAAGAGCAACAGGAACAAAAACGATGGTCCATCGAATCGAGTGATGCCGGTGAACTTTGAACGATGGAACGCGAGTATTCGGTATAGAACAATGTCCAGTTTGAACCTCGTGGGTATCCCGTGCTGGTACATGCCGCGTAGGAGGAAGTGGCGAGGGAGGAGGGGTAAACATGACGAAAAGAGCGTGTTGAAAAACGAGTGCAGAGTTAAAAATGAGTGTATCGTAGCCACCAAAACCTTTGCCCAGAGCTCGATGGCGTATATAAATTTTGGGGTGACTGCCAACACTGACCAGTGACAGATATACGTTCAATCCCACACCTAGTGTGGATCAGCAGGAATAAATGGTGTGAAGTGCAAAACACTGACCTGGCTTTTAGAATCCAACAAGATGGGCGTTTACATCAAAGAGTGTTCTTCCAACGGCCGCTTAGCCTGGGCACATTCCCATTGGCGTGGTCATATGAATGAGGTGATGGGCTGTTCGGTGCCTTATCGGAAAGTAGCCGATCGGCAGAGTGCGACATAAATTTGTCTTTTGACGTCCAAAACAACCTCGCTCAAGACGTTCTAGCGAGTACCTGAACTCCGAGTAGTCAGAACACATGACGACTTGCAGACGGACGTACATCGTATTCAAGTCGATAGGTTGACTCTTCAGTTTGGCGTTGATCCGAGTATGCTTTACCGCAAGACCACGGGTTTACGTAACGGTAAGTAAGCTCGTCGACAGCCCGCTGAATTTTCAACCAACTCTTTGACAGCCTGTGGCCATGGCCATCTACCATCTCTCCACAAACAAGGCTTGGAAACAGTAACTAGGCCCCGCATTCCACGAACACGCTGGGTCCACTTTCCTGTCCTCCGGTTGGATGACCGGGGATCACTGAAACACTCAACGATCATGATCACAGCACTACTTCTGGGGGTGCGTTCACACCGGGTGCTGCAAAAATTGAGTTGGGGATTCCACGCACTGCGGCTTACCACGACACCGCCATATACGCTGGTTCCGGCGACCGCCGAACAGAATGGCACATTCTCCTTCGGAAGCTTCTTGAAGTTCTTTCGACGGCCTCGTAACGTTCAGCAAAAATCGGTCCATCAGTAAGTCCAGACAGACGTCCAACAGCTCACTCGACTCTGCCCTTCATTCCACAGCAATAAAATTCATGATGAACTTTGCAGCCCTGATCTAAATCCGAGTTATATTTAGATGAGAAACATGAGGCACCATGGCTCTATGTTCCGTTGTCATGTTAGTCCAGACAGGACCAACTACAGTCTTGCCAATGAGGGTTGAAATGTGCGTACTCGTTCTTAGTGCGCTTTCTAATCTGGTACTCATTATTTCAAGTTGCAAATGATCCGCCTGTATCACGAGGTGTGATTCAGATTAGAATACGAAGTCCGAAAGATCCTCGGCTCATCATATCAATATATCGATGCTGTCCACCTTGGACACGGTTTGTGCGACGGCCTTATGCAAGAGAAGTTTGCAAAGAGTTCTCGCACCACCTAATCAGCATCGGTTCCTGCATCCGCCGGTTAGTGCTGGGGGTACGTTCGATTCGAGCGTGATGAGTCCATTTTCCCAAACATAACATCTCGCGGGTTATATGGCTGCTTACCAAAGCGCGTTTGACCCTTTGGCGAGCACATCCGAGGAAGGATACGACTTGTCAACTCGTCTCTTGTTAATTGCCCCAGCGCCTTTGGTGAAGTGGTGCAGATACATTCTCGGAGCGACGATGGATCATGGCCCACATGAATAATCCCAGACGAAACTTTGAACATCGGTCAAATGTCGGTTTATTCGCTGTGCCACAAACACGACTAGATCAAATAACCCTGCTGCAAGAGCCAAGTTAGTGTTGCAAAGACGTACTCACTACGTTGAGGTGAGATACCATGAGATACAAGCTAGGGGACTGTACCACCACGAGTGCTGCATCCGTCTACAAGTCTCCACACTGTAGGAACACGGCATCCCGGGGGTGGAGCCTGTGGCATGAGGATCAACTCGTTGGCACAGCGACTGAATTGAACCTGAGGCCTTGAGGCCTGAAGCGCGACCCTGTTAGTGCTTGCTCTAGTACTGGATTGTACTCGCGTTTGCCACGATGCAATCTCGTGTCGCAAACCTTGGATTGGGCACTGACGGGCAAATGATTGAGACCCATGCCGCGTTCCTCTCCGACCTGGGCCTCAAAGGGTTTATTCCGGGCGAAAAAGATCCAAAAAGTCAGTTTCCAGGTTACTGACTTCAAACTCGAATGACGCACACAAGTGGCATCCTGGGAGGATAGGCCGTGGGAAAAAGAGACCTTTGAGTTTGATAAGTGGACGACTCTCTCTTTCAACTCTGACCTTGATCTACTCTCCACGTTACTTCCGCACAACACACCTTTGCTCTCGCCAACGCCATTTCTGAACTTGTTGCGACAGCTTTGACAATAGCCGAGAGAACTCTCGTGTCACCATCGCACCTCTGTAACTGACGCGTCTTGCGATTTTGTCTAGCCTCACGCTATTGCTCGACACCCGTATTGACGCTACTGTTCCTTCTTTCAACCACCTCAAACATGTCGCAAGTAGCTCGGCCGTCATCATCCAACACGTGCGCCGCACCCTTTTTTCCTTTTTCTCATTCCGCTCATCATTTGTCCTTTTACCAGCCCTTCCAGCCAGAACGACGCCTCTTGGAAGAATGGCCTCCGCCCACCACCAAAAGACCTACGGCCCCAAACGGAAGACGTAACTGCTACCAAGGGCATCGAATTTGAAGACATGTTCCTTCGCCGCGAACTCCTCATGGGTATTTTTGAGGCAGGTTTCGAAAAACCCTCTCCGATACAAGAAGAAGCTATTCCCATTGCCCTCACCAAACGCGATATTCTTGCTCGTGCAAAGAACGGTACCGGCAAAACCGCTGCTTTTGTCATACCCTCTCTCCAACAAATTGACGTCAATAAGAACAAGATCCAAGCGCTCCTACTTGTCCCTACTCGTGAACTTGCTCTCCAAACCTCCCAAGTCTGTAAAATCCTTGGTAAACACCTGGGGATCCAGGTCATGGTCACTACCGGCGGAACCACCTTGAAAGACGATATCATGCGTTTGTCAGAGGTAGTTCATGTGCTCGTTGGCACACCTGGCCGTATTCTCGACTTGGCTGGCAAGAGTGTTGCCGATCTTAGCGAGTGTCCCGTTTTTGTCATGGACGAAGCGGACAAACTTCTCTCTCCCGAATTCACACCTGTCATGGAGCAACTGCTCTCTTTCCTCCCTACGGACCGTCAGGTCATGCTTTTCAGTGCAACCTTTCCTCTTATTGTAAAGGATTTCAAGGTGCGTGTTCGTTTTGTTTTGTTTCCTAGCTATCGTCTCACTAGCGTGTGTAGGACAAACACATGAAGTCTCCATACGAGATAAACCTCATGGAGGAACTCACTTTGCGTGGTGTTACGCAATATTATGCTTACGTCGAAGAACGGCAGAAAGTCCATTGCCTAAATACGTTATTCTCCAAGGTGGTTTTGCGTTCTACTACTCTTTGATTCCTTTACTGAATTCTCGTAGCTTCAAATTAACCAATCTATCATTTTTTGTAACTCAACTAATCGTGTCGAACTGTTGGCCAAGAAGGTCACGGAGCTTGGCTACTCCTGTTTCTATTCGCACGCGAAGATGCTGCAGTCGCATCGTAATCGCGTATTCCACGATTTCCGTAATGGCGTATGTAGGAACCTCGTTTGTTCGGACCTGCTCACGCGAGGCATTGATATCCAAGCCGTGAACGTCGTCATCAACTTTGACTTCCCAAAAAATTCCGAAACATACCTTCATCGCATTGGACGATCAGGTCGCTTCGGACACTTGGGACTTGCCATCAACCTTGTCACATATGAAGATCGATTCAACCTATACCGCATCGAACAAGAACTTGGGACGGAGATACAGCCTATTCCTCAGACCATTGACAAGGGGTTATATGTTGCTCCTACTGCGACGGAAGAGCCAACGCCTACTCCACAAAAGCCGCTTGCTCAACCGCAACCTCAGCCACCACAGCAGCCGCAAACGCAGGCACGTCAGCAGGCACCTGTTCAGCAGAGTCAGCCGGTTCAAAACGGGAGGCAGAACAACGGACCCGTACAATCACAAGCTCCCTCGCGTGGTGGATACGCCAATCAAGCTGCGTATCGGGGAACTCCTGTCGGCCGATGAGGGTTCTTGCTACGATGGGTGGTGGTGGTAGTGGAGGGGAGAGGGGGGTTGTCATCCGACCTGCGGTCCACCTGTAACCGAATCATATCGTTTCGCCATTGTTGTCCTTGTCGCCATCCGTCGTCCAAACATCACCATATCATCACTTCCGGGGGGAAGTCTATCTTTTTTTCTTTCTCGGTCTCCCCCACCATTACTGGGGTCGTACGCTGCAGCTTTTGGCCATTCTATTACCCCTCATCATTGTGTGTATGTGTTTCCAGCCCCCTATATGTTATAGGTTACTCTCTCTCTTTGCGCTTCAGTCTCGATGTGAAACTTATTTTTTTCACTTCTTTCCCTTCCCCCCTCTTCCTCGCTCCCCTCATTGCTGTACTGTGGACCATGATGGCGTTTCATGTGAAAGGTTCGTGTCTGTTGGTCGGGTAGTTCGGTGGAGTGGGTCGGTTGTGGTAGGGGATGGGCAAAGGTCGGGATCAACTCAATGGTTCTGAAGGCGGCTTTCCTTGTCATTCGTAAGACGACTTTGGACCAATTGATTTGTTGCTTGTCCCCTGTAGTATATCGAGTCATTCGTGTGCTCGTTCCAAACGAGCGCCCTGAGTCTGTCGGTCATCCTGGGTTCGGATGAGGCTACTTCTAGTCTAACTCCGAAAAGCTACCAAAACATGGCAAGCTTCACCTTTCAAAGCGGCTTATTCATTCGGGACTCAACATTCAGGGAGCAAGTCTCAAACGGAGACGGAGAAGAAAAGGAAGCGATTGCTATAGGTTCATTGGATATCGAAGCAAGGCGTGGCTACCGCATGTTGAGTCCAATGTGTCAGAACATATGTAAGCTACCTGGGTTCACCAAGCGCCGCTCCACCCTGCGTCGTGCTACATGATCCGGGCAAATTATGCTCGCGGTACCAGCAAGCTTCGATCCACGAAGGACCTATACACGTGTGATAAACGCTCATGGACACATAAGTCGAGCTGGAGCAACGCTCGCCGTCTGACGTGTACGCGGAGGTTTTGCCAAGGCCATTTGGCCGCGGACCCAAAGGGACACTTGCTTCTCGTTTCAGGAGCCATGCAGACGGAGCAGACAGAGGTAGGAATTTTTTTGCAAGTTCGAGTCAGGACTTGGCTTCCCTTGTCGCGGTGCTAGGCTTTACCATGAAAGCCCGAGGACGTGCCGTCATCCGAGTCAATGCTTCAGTGGAACTCGGATAGAGTGATATCTCGCCACATCAAGTGGGGCCTATGGCGGCAGCGGATCGCACCACCAGGCTGGATCCGAAGGCGAGATGGAAAGAAACTGGCTTGGTCACTCCGTGATGTACCGATGAATCTCGTCCTGGCCTGACTTTGACCAAGGGTGCTTTATGACGAGCCTAGAGTTCACGTATGCAGAACGATATGGCTTTCAAGTCATGGCTTAGGATAAATGCTGCCGGCATTATCCGAGTGGGACGAACGTCGTGCGACAGGACGGGGAGGAGACAATTATGCCAGAGGACCCGTTCTTGACGTATACATGTTTTACGGCAGAACTCTGCAGGTGATGGCGGCACGTTCACAACGGTAATTAGACACCTGACCGTGTCCGGCTGCGTCCTGATTGATCTTTGGCAACAGAAGATTTCCGAGAGGTCCCGTGCCTTCTTATGCCCGTTGTGGCTCAGAAGGGGCTACCACTTGAGTCATCGGCTAACTTGAACGTGCCATCAAGAGTCAGGGATAAAGGGGTTCGGCTCTCAGAGATTCAGAAAATATCTGGCTCCAGATATAGCTTGGCTAAGTCTTGAAGGCGAACGGAGCAGAGCGTCTGGATAAAGATTAGGCATCTATCATGCGCGGTGACACCCGGAACAAACTCTATAAAGATACCCGTACCTGCCCGAATTCTGATCTTGCATCGAAATGAGAGCGGATGTTCCACGCCGTACATTGTAATCATGGTCAGGAATACCTCGATACCATACAGCACCTACATATTGGTGCGCCAGAAATTTTTGGTTCTACAAAAATTTCGATCCTTATTCTCGGCCTCCCTCTTAGTGAGCACGGGTAAAATCATGGCAGCTGTAGACAACCTTCGCAGAGTGTCTTGTGACGCAAATATACCGGCCGAATCAATATGCAATAATTTCAGTGACGTTAGTGCCATCGTCGAGAAATCGCTCGAGTATAAATTTGTGAGAGGTTCAAAATTCCACTGTGCCCCATTGGAATAGAACTATTCAGGAATTGAGCGGATCACAGAGGGCCTTGAGTGCTGATCAAACTAGCGATAGCTTCTGAATGCATTACAAGAGACGGGAAGTCTGTGAAACGTGACTCACCCACTACTACCTGGTATATATCTCACCATCTACAATTGTATCTGATTGATACATGGCTCAACCTAGCAATCGAACCACTCACCTAAAGAAATGGCAATCATGCCGGGAGCGTCAGTTCAGCGGAGTTGGGTAGAGACGTACTCAGATATGTTCGTAGTATCAATCTGGACTGCCCAGGACTTGCGATTGTTGAAATGCCTTACGACGTCGCAAGGGTATGAGCCTGATGGGACAATCGTATATGTCCACACCTACCCTTAGTTCGAGCCTGGAAATATTTATATCGGAAGGAAACTTGCAAGCTTCTGATGGCAAGGAAAGGACAGTCACGGCAACTTCCGGAGTGATTCTTGAGCAAATCCTTTTCTAAATTAACATTACAGTGTCCGTTCCCATGGACAAGGTCTCCCAGATGGCCAACCTTAGCAAATCGACAGAGCAAGGTATTAGGATGATATACCGTATCGCTTCACCCATTCTGTGTACAAGAGGACTGACGTATCGCGTATTAAGTGCATCTCAAAAGGATGCAAATCAGGTGCCAACACACCGAGCAGAGACCTTAGATATGGCGCAGCTGTTATTGACATGGCACCGTTGTATAACTGGAAACAGAACTGTTTTCTCTAGATGTAAGACAGAATTTTTGAATCATCAAGGTAAGGTTACAAGGAGGAGCTCACCTGCAAAAGTCGTACACATGGACAAGTGATATGCTCAGATGCGTGATTCGCAGCGTGAAATGCAAATTTTCAAGGACTAGCCAAGTCTACCAGTCCAGTAACCAGAGCAGCCATCGAACCACTCGCGGGACCTGTTAAACATCAGACCTGTAGTTGATAGTGTCGTTCCAAGCCATCCGGTCATGACTAATGGTATATGCGCAGCGCAACCGTGGGTTGTAACTCCGGGCCGGCCGCTCGGACCTTGTCCTCCGGGAATCCACGGATCACTTTCGACGCCAAAACGCATAAATATTTTCTTGGATCAGTCAAGCGGTATCGAGGTGGCCTTTCAACGCTTCAAACACTGCGACCAGACTCTAGTCGACAAAATGCTCGATCTCCTTGTCAGCACCCCGGAGCGGTGAGTATGCGTGTGTAAGAGGTCAGTCGTCTGCCGCTTAACCGCTACACCAAAAGAAGTGATACTGAGTAATTGTCTATCCCAGACGGTATATATATTGATTGTCCGGTGTCAGGTAAGCCAGTATGTTTACAGCGTGGAGTCATCACTTGATTCACTAGATTCGTGGTCGCGGCGGTGGTGTTGTCATCGATGCTCGCTTCTGTTCTGGCAGCTACTGCCACTTGTCAGGCTATTTGATTGATGTCTCCCAGACTGTGGAATCTGTGCCATTGTCAAGCGCAACTCCAGACTCGGGTACAGTTTCCGATTCGAAGAGCACATTTATTTCGGAGCCTGTTCGCGTTGAGCCATATGCAGGTACAGTATCGCCATCTTTGCCGTTGTCGAGTGTCTGCTAGGATACATCACTTAATTGAACCGCCTTTGGAGCCAGATCAAGGGTGCAAGCTATTGACGAATTGCTGGCAGAAATGTGCTGATTCGATTAATTACGATACGGCGAGGAAACCACGCCAACGTACAAAGGAGATTGGCGGGCTGAACAAGCGGACATGCCGTTGTGTCGAGGCAAAGCATGTCAGCACCGCGGAGATCACTATGGCCAGGCGAAGAGTGTCAAGGAAGATCTAGTGACTAAGAAGTAGGTGTGAAAGCATGGTCCGTTCCTTCAAGTTTTATAATGATTATACCGTTTGTCAGATGAATTCCGACTTGCCGGCCCTTCAAGTGTGTCCGTTCCGCTGCTTGGAAGCAGAGATCCAATTTATGACAGCGCTTGTGACTCCAGATTTGAAACAGTTTGCATATTCGTCTGGTCATCGAGTCCATCCGATTCGATAGTAAACATATTCTACATCGTCGTTCGTGCGGCTCCTTTCCACCCTTTCCACTCCGTAAGCTTCACAAATGATAGACTCTTTCGAGAGAATAGTCAGTTCTCGCTGCGACCCTTCCAAGACACGATCCTTTGAGCCAAACACTTCTTCGACCGTGCTAGATTCGAATGTATGGGTGGGCCGGAGAGGAATGACGAGGTGAAATACAGGGTCCTCGCTTGAGCCATCGGGACGTGCAAGGAGAGACCTGAGGCATTCGCGTATCCAAACAGCATGCTGAGCCTCGTAGACGATGTCCGCGCCGAAGATGACGTCAAAGGGGGTCGATAAGATGCCGGGTGTTGTAGAAAAGCTAGACCAATCCAAAGAATGACTGCAAACGCAGATCGCATGACGGGAGTTGTTGGATGCGGTTGGAAAGTTGGCATCGATGTTCGACTGGAGGTTGTCCAGGACGGCGGGATAGACGTCTGTGAGGACGATCGATGCCAGGGGTAAAGTTGGGGTGAGGTTCCTCGCGAGGAGGTATGCGTGCAATAGTTTGGCTATCGTCAAGCCGACCAACCCGGTACCTGCGCCTAGCTCGAGGATACGGAGGGGACGCAGACTAGTACTGCTGCTCGTCCAAGCCCCCAGACCAAACCGATCCGGATGTTCTGCGATCATCTCTGCGAGTACGCAGGCGCCACCCCACGTCTGTGCCCCAACGCTCCCGTAATCATGATTGTCCAAGGGGATGTCTGTCAGGTCGACGTGGACCTCTCCGACGAGAGCAGACTCGAACGTGAATCGGCGTTGTACTTTGCCTGCTGCGGCGACGCCAGCGCAGGTTGCGAGGAGGGAGGCCGCTTGTTGGATGAGGCTGTCGGTATCGTGAATGGGACTGTCGGACAAGTGGGAGGGAGTACTATGGGCTTCAAGCTCGGCGATGAGCACCGTGAGCCAGCGTATCGCGTAGGCGCGCTCAAAGGCGTCATATCGAACATCGTCCTCGTCCTCCTTTCGTTGACGACGGCGAGAGCCACGTACTTGAGGTCGATAGAGCAATTGGAGGTACTGAATGGACTCAAAGAGTCGCGAGGTCGAACACGCAGCGATGTTGGTGATGGCTGGCAGACGCGACGTCGGTGGTTGGATCATTACCGCGACCGACGATGGATCCAGGTCAACAACCCTCCACGTTCTCCCTCGCCATCCCCTCGTCCAGCTTTACATCGCTGTCTCAGGAAACGACCAGCCTCGCAGACCCAAACTCGCCCGAATTGTTTAAACAACATGTACAGAGCGCGATGGAACAAGTCGCTCGGGTCAACGCTCTCGCACGCAACGCACTGAACGGCATGTACGTCTAGCCTCGAATTCGAACTACTTTTCAAGGCTCACGTCCTGATCAGACAAAACGCCTACCAGACAGGCGTTAACCCGGCGCAGACACGAGGTTAGTATGTTCATCATTCCTTCGACGTCCCCGTCACCATTGTCCAGCGGACTTGACAGCGCTCGATCACGCCCTGCATGGCCTCGCCGAAGTGCTCAGACAATCTGGCGTCGGAGCTTATCCGTTCCCCGAGCCCGGTGCAACGAACACAACACCGCCGACCGAACAAGACCTCATTGCGGACACGACGCGTGGTGTTCAGCAGTTGTATGAAGAATTCAAAAGGATGCAAGAGAGCAGTGCAGTCGTTGCCAATCTCTTGGCTACTACACCCGAGAACGTGGGGCGGTCAAAGACGTGATATGACTTGCATGAAAGACGGCCATCAAGTCGGAATTTCGAATGGTTGGCTGGTCACTTTTCTCAAGCGTACGGGCGGTCTTTTGGATGTGATATTGTCAAGCTTGCCAGGTGCAGGGTGCTCCAGAAGGCAAACGTTTATGAATGAAGAACGGCGTCACACGACTCTGATTTCGATTTACAATGCCGAATATTTCGGGCGTATACAGACGAAATACGATGTTAATGTCATGTTCATCTATAACCCGTTTTTTGACTTGCACCACACGCTCGGTGCGTCGGGTACGACGACGTTTAGGACTAGTTCAAATTGACATAGATCGTGCTAGAGACACACAGGACCTGTGGATATAACCAATCAGCAATCTATGGTTAATCATGCTTTTTCCATGCAAAAATTTTCACCTCGCCGGGGTAAAGGTCCGTGCAGATCTGGTTCACGTTTGGGTTGTTTGTGATGAGCGTGCTCTCCGAAATGTTGTACGCAGCGGCGATGGTGGCACAGTTGTCTCCGGACTGCACGACGTAGGTGGTCATGCAATCTTGGCCGGTGAGACCCAGGCAGATGACCTATACAAAGGTCGGAGTCAGTCTGAAGATATATGACATTAGGCACCGGAATGCCCCACCTCGCCAACTTGAAGGTTGTCGCAGGCGGCATCAATGATCCCGGTGTTGACAGCCGCGAGCTGGTAACTATAGGTTATCAATAACATGTGGTGAGCGTCGTTGATGCCAGCAGTCCTGTCAGCACACTTACGTGGAGACATTGTACTGGGCAGAAATAATGTCGCATGTATCACCCGCAGCGACGGTCGCATTGCGATCGCAGTTGGCAGGGAGGGCGGCTCGGGCTACAAAAAATTGACTGAGATGAAGATACAAAAGTAAACGTTACAACGACAAACCCTGGAAAACGGTTGCAGCAGCAAGCGCGAGGGTGGCGAAGAGACCAAACATGACAAAGATGAAACGCGTTCAAGATGCACAAGATTCGCAGATGGTCATTTTTTGCAAAATACGACGCCTTTTATACCTTGGTACGCCTTGCAGAATCTCCAGGGGTAAATACGCGGCTTCTCATGACGACGGAGCAATCAGCATGAGATTCATTGATTCACCTCAAGGCCATCATCTTGACACGACACTACCCACGGCGTTCACGGAAAGCATGGGAAGAAGAATGGAACAACGATCAGCACTAGGGAGAAGTCTGATTTCCGTCAAGTGCATACGCGAAGACCCGTTCCGGTCGTGGTCTGGCCAACGGACGCACCAGTACAACCGTTGCTGAGCACGGTTCGACCGTGGTAAGTATGTATGTACCTGCGTGGTACTGGGATGATATCATGTCAGGTATACACTATTAAGCGGAGTAGGTCAAGACACGATACTTTGGATGGGCATAAATGGCCGCCGTAAGTCTGTGTCTGTATTCGGTTCTAGGAATTAACATTCACTGTAATCATGAATACGGACAGTCTGTGTAAAGACAAGACGCATGGAGGGCAACCATATGAGCGAGGGTGCTCTGGTATCTGGATGCCGGGGTGACTTTGGTGAGGGTCTGCTGTACTGTAATTTACCGTAATTGTCCCACAATTTCGGACTCCGACTCGGCAGAGCGGCCAGCGCGACCGAAGGATGCAGTGCGCCGCGCGGAGAAGCTGAGGAGTTCCGCGGGAAACGACATGGCATGGAATTTTATATGCGGGAAGCGACGAGCTGCGACGGACATCATGGACGCCGAGCTATACTTCAAATACAAGGTGTAGGTAGGCAAAGGTGCACAAAACGATTAGAATACAATCTATGCGGAAATAAATTTGAACGGGGACCAACCGTACTCGTAAAATCCCGCCGGGCGGAGAAAGAAAAGAGGTGTGGCTGCTAACGAGGATCACTTCGCCTGATTAACTTTGTATAAATAAAGTTAAACTCAAACAACCTGACAATTTCGAACTCCGACCCGGCAAAACGGCCAGCACGACCGAAGGACGCAATGCGCAAGAGTAAGAAATCTGCTCCTTAGTGCAACTGAAGAGCCCAAGATATACGGCTTTCTTCTGCTTCCAGAAATAAGGCCTGGAAGACGCGCCTCTGAGTCAGCCTTCACATCTACATGCGTCACGCCGTATCATTGACCATGCAGAACCTATCGAAATATGAAGAATGAGTATTATCAAGTACGTGTTGCGTGTGTCGACTGTTGAGGTGTTTTTGATGATTTGTTTAGATACCCATGGAACGAGATGACCGACCATAGCCTAGAAACCCCCCCTTTGCGTGGTGACCAGACTTTGTCTATATTTTATAGTTCTGATTTACCCATGCTTCTATTTGTGAGTTCCTACACACAATGCCATATGTCCTTTTTTATGGATATCTTACCCGACGATCGCCCGTCCCAGACTCGACATGAGACAAACGCCTCACCTCACGGCTCACACCACAATCGGTCGGGTATCTTTGTCGTCCTCGTCAACGAGAGCCTCGGGGCCAACGAGCTCGATATCAGGCACAGGATGTCTCTGCGCGGCCGAGGGCGATCCGCCAACTCTGGGTGGACGAGTACAACAAGCAGAGGATCATGTTCAAAGGATGGAAGCGTTCAGTCGATGTGGCGGGACATGGTGCGTTATTTGGCGCTCGGACTCAGAGGTCGGGCTAATGCAATGATCTGTAGGAAAGCACTAATTCCCCAACAATCCCTCCTCGTGTCTTGCAAAAATGAGTGAAAGGCTGGCGATGATGACCACATGACGTAGAAATATATAATCGGGTATTATAACGTGGAAGCCATGCCGTTCAGGCGAGCAGAATAAGCGGACACGCCGCTGGATCGAGGCAAGGGGCAAGTATGTTAGCCTCACCGGGAAGCCAGTGGTTAGGAACCGAGGTCCTTGAAAACGCTGAGGGTGACGGTGATCTCCTGACTCCTTTTTTGTGACGGCCATATTCAATTGTCAGATGGAATTCTTGATTTGCTTTCGACCGACCTCGCGGGCACTGTATAGGTCCGGAACATCGTTACATGTACAGCATTATCCGATTCCCCGTCCATCATATACATGTACGTCACAGCCAATGGCACGTTCAAACTTGGCGAGTTATTCATCTTAAAGACTCCTAAAAATAAAATAATTAGTATGTTTACCTAGGTAAAATTGTCGTGCAGTGACAGACGCGCTTAGTCTCCGACCTGCTGAAAGCCACTCCCGCTGACTGATCCATGCCTGTGGCCACAGTGCCACTTCCACAGCTTTTCGCTGGTCGCTCGGTTGCAGTGCGAGATTCCCGGTGATGGCATCCCTGGCGAGACTCTGGCCGCCTCATATCGCCCGTTTTCTTTTTGGACCTAGCTCTGCCAACCAATGCATCACGTATGGACTGACAACCAGCGCCAATGACGCCCATGACCATTCCGGATAATGACGAGGTCACTTGTACCGTAAAGGTTCCTCATACGCACTGCCTTACGGAAACGACTTGGGATCCATCAAGCTCTCTATAAGTGACCAACATCGCCTCGCATTGGCGACGGTGAACAGCCATGGATTTCCTTCACAGTGCCGGCGGAGTCACGTATACAGGCAACACCAATGGTGCGCCCGGATCACGCCTCGCGAGCGAGGTTGCCGGAGCCGGGTTGAGGGTTATCAGATAGTGATGGTAATAGTTCGGTTCTCCTTACCCCGTGTTGTCTTCTCGTAACATCCTTTAGAGCGTTTCGTCTCGATGTGACCAAGACCGATCGCATCGTCGAATCAAGCGCGTCCTACTGCCAATGAGCCACGGTCAGCTATCACTGTAGAAGTGAAACGGCCACTGAAACGGCTGTAAACCGGCTTGGGTAACCCATGACGCAGCACACGGCCAGCTCGTCCTTTCAAACCATAAAGGCGACCGCAGTGACCATCCCCACGGTGCGGCATTTTTTCCTTCGGCCCAGCGCAACTCGGGGATGTACAACTTCATGTTGGCTGTAGCCATGAGAATCGGGATCGGGCTGTCAGGACGGGGGGCACTCGCGAGGCAAAACCTACATCCGTCAATAAACCCAGAACGGGACCGAGGTCAAAACGCCAACAGCGCACGAGAAAATGTCACCGTCCCATCACCGATCCCGAGGCTTGCCCGTTGATCCGTGTGAGCTGGACGCCGCGGTGTCGTTCGTTGGCAAGCTGTCCGCGTTTCACTAATCACTATCGGACGAGGGGAACACGTGCGATACGACACGCCAATGCGACCCTCGACATGGGAGAAACGTCGAGTCGATGTATCGAGTCGTCTGGATCGCTTGGTGAGCTTTCCCCCTATGTTACAAGTACCTGTTAATTTTTCATTCTCGCGTGCCTGTCGGATCACACGTTCGATTTCCATGGAGGCCACCGTCGCAATACTTTTCTATTCACCGGAATTCCGAATGTTTGTCCAACGTGCGTGCGTACACTGTCATTTTTTCAAGTCAAGTATTAGATCTGTGAGATGGCAGATTTCAGTCGTCACCTGGGAAACAGGCGGGATGTGAGTGAAGGAATACGCACAGTCAGTGGGAGGAGACTGCATCCACAAGTTCTTGGAAAGAAACCGTATTTGCCCCTGGCGAGAAATCACAGGTCCCTGGTGACTGGCTATCCGCCCCAGTTCAGTCTGACAGACGATATTCCATCAGTCAAGAAAAAGGGAGAAGATCATTACAATCTCGTAAAAAATCCCATGCGACATACCCAAACATCAAACCCCGACACAAAATTATCGGCTACTTCCTAGTCCGGTCACCCGCGCTTACGCGACACCCTCATCTTGCTCTTCGCCGCCCTCTTGGCTAGTTTTTCCTCCCAGGCCCGCTTTTTTTCCTGTGTCTGACTCACATCCCTACCCATCTCTTCCTGCATCTCCGTCATCTTCATGTATGTGTCAATACACGCTCCCATTTTTTCCTCTACGTTCTCTTCAACTCCCGACTCGGACATATGGGTCGTCCATTCAAAGTCGAATCCCCACCCGCGACGGATGGGTAAAAAGTGGCGTGTCGCGTCGGCCAAACAGCCCGGTAGATCATCCTGCGAGACTCGCGATACATACCTCTCGATCGACCGCGGTGCAGATGCAGAAATCAAACCGCCTTCACGCCGCCACCATTCAACGAACCATTTGGCGGCTCGTGCGGTGTCCGTGTCGCCACCTCGAACTCGCATGCCGAGTCGCGCCGCCAGCTGATCGAGAAAAGCATACAAGTCTGTCAGTGGTTCCGAACCCTCTGGCAAGACTTTGAGATACGCTGGTGCTGAGTAAAAGTAATTCATACGAGTCAGTCCGAGAAAAACAATATAGAATGATCTACTTACAAACCGGATCTAGAATATTCAATCTGTATAACAAATAATTAACGAGAGCTTCTGTATCGTACAAGCTCTCCTTGATACCAGCTGTGACAAGTTTATTCTTTATTTATATTCTTGCGGTTCTTGGAGCTTACCAATCAATGCAAGCTTGACGCCCCGTTCGGCACCTTGTTCCCCCCTTCCGAGGAAGGGAAGCATGACTCCGGGAGAGTCATAGGAATAGATCACTGGATTCTCTGATATCTTGAGCCGTGTGGACAAAGTGCGCGTATGGCCGGGTTGTGCGGAGGTCTGTAATGCCTTGGCAGTTCCTGTAAAGGAATGTCAAGGGGATCGATCAAAAACGGCGAGTCGTAGGGAAAGTGCCCAGAAAAGGACAGGGACGTACGACCCGCAATCCCACGACTTCGCAGGGAATTCAGCAAGGTTGATTTTCCGACGTTGGGCATGCCAACGACGAGCACATTCATTTCTGTCGCATGAGGGTCGGTCCTGGCGATATCTGCATACACACACATTAAAAGTAACAGTATTCACGACCGGTGAGCGCCCGGCAAAGGGACATGTGGACGGCAACATACTTACGAGCAATTCGCTGAGCGTTTTGATGTCTCGGGGTTTATTGCATGAGGCAAAATGGACTATCTGATCTGGAAATCGAGCTGCCATTGCCTTGCGGAACGGCTGTTACTAAATCAGGTCCGAAAGGAGATATTAGCGGAAGCAGGCGGCACGGACCTCCACGCCCCATTCGGGGACCAAGTCGTGTTTATTTAGAACGATTATGCGCTCACAAATCGTGCTTCCATATCCTGGACGTGTGGGGCCGACCGAGGTTGGTATTATCATAGAGGTGTCTCGACCGCGTTCCGTTCTCCATTTTCTTATCGCTTCTGCCGAGAGAGGAGTTAGTCACTCACCCCAAAACGTGACAACTAGGGCGGCTTCTGAGAATAAAAACCTCGGACCCCAAGACATTGATTTCATCATACGGGCCGTGCGAGCCAATGTTAGGATGGCAGCGTGAGAGGACGGTTGAGCATTTGATGGAATGTCCATTTCTCGGATCCAACGGTGGAGATAACAACAGCCAATAGAGCTCGAGACTCACTCTCGAGGTTATGGTTGATACTAGTGAGCGGAAGCCGGGCGTCTCTGAGCTCGAGGACGACGTCTGTACGCGATAAAAGGGCAGGGAGCTGCTTCGTAAACCGGTTCATGTGACCCGGGAACCATGACGGCGGAGTTGGAAGGGGAGGGAAAGGAACGAAGGACAGCATGTCGAGGAGAAAAATAGCACGAAGTTGTGCGGATTTCCTGGGAAGGGAATCGCGGTCAGTGAAATTATGCATGAATTGATGAAATGTGGAGCAGTCAAACCAACCTGATCCAGAGATGGGTAGAGAGTAAAAGGCAAGGTCCGTAAGGGAGAGTTGAAGGATCAACTCCTCAGTTTACGCCACTGGCCGCAGAAAGGAAAGCGAACAACGGCAAGACTTTTTAGTAATGTGAGACAGCCAGAGGAAGAGCGCAGAGAAGTCGCTATTTAGTATTTGTTCCTGTTTTAAGTCTAAACTGTCTAATCATCGACTCCGCTCGGTTGCAAGCGCTCCTTACATACACTTCAGACTGGACGCGAATACCCGAGTTGCTGGATGCCGGAGGGAGATTTTGATATGCAATCGCCAGAAACAGAGATACATATTATGAAGGGCCGGTACCGTCAATCCACGACTGACACAACAAGGACCGGGACTGAGGCCTGAGGGGCTAGTGACCACATCGTGATAGAGAACAGTTGTTCCTGTCTATGCCTAACGAGATATCATTGTGATGCCGGGAATACTTGTAGCAACAGAATCGATAAGTAAAGTGTAACCTGCAACCTACAGTGACACTGATAAAAACATACGAAACCAAACTAAACGAAACGGGGAGTGAAATACGGGTGGCGATGTGACGGGTGAGGTGATCCGAGGTGCAGTGCATGTTATACAGTAAGCAGGACAGCTGAACAGCAAGTGAGGGGTTGAAATTGGAGGAGATGATATCGATATTTTAGTTTCGAATGAAGCAGGGGGGACGCGTGACGAGATGGAGGTCATTGGGGGGGTTCAGATGAGGGTCTGTGGATTCCTGGGGATTAACCAATATTTTCTACCGATCGATCCAGAGGATGTGGGTGCTTACGGGTCTAAACCCAGCTGTCCTTGCCAACGCCGATAGCATCGAAGCTTTTGCCGCTGCGAGTGCGCCGTTCTTGGAGTATAGGCACGGCATCCAGGTTGATCAGCTTCTCGGACGGTGGGGGCGAGCCCTCGACCCAACCTTTCCAACCTTTTTTGACAGCGACACGCTTCTTCCTCTGGGGTGGTGCTGTTGGCGGAGGGGGCGTGGCGACTGCGGGTTCTGTGGCGTGGGCGTCATCTTCGGGTGTGCGGGGACGCTTGGAGGAAGTTCGAGACGTTGTTGACCAATCGGAGGGGCCGGGGGTAGACCTTGGGGACGAAGCCATAGGAGGGGGGGTAACCGAGACTGATCGTTGCATTGTGGCGATGTGAATTGTGGGGCGATGGCTGGTTCCATGCGCACGCCAAAATGAAGAGGGCTGCATGGCAGGAGCGGTGACGGACTGAGTGGGTGCCGCTGGCGCGGAGACGGTGGGTATAGACTTGGCGGTGGGTTCGAGGGTCGGGTTCCTGTCGAGAGCCCTTACAGCAGCCTTCTTTTTCTTCTCTCTGTCGCGCTCCCTTTTCTCCCGCTTCCTGCTCCTGCGCACGCTGTCGTCCTTTTCCACCTCTTTATAGGGCCCGACGCCATTGAGCAGGCTTGTGAGGACATCTCTGGCTGGACGTAGATCGAAATCGCCGGCGAGTACTGCGGTAGCTGTGCGACGCTGTCGTTTGAAAGAGCTGAGGGGGAGGGGAGGGGAGGGGACAAGGAGGGACATAACTTTGTTGAGGGGGGACGGATTAAACACGGCAGGTCGTGTTTTGAAAGCTCTTATGGTCTGTGTAGGCTTACGGCACGTGGATAAGCATCCACAAACAACCTCGTTGATGGCATGCCATAACTATATCGGACCTTGACAATAACACTGCGGCCAAAGCACCGTACAGCAACCAGCTCTCCCTCTCTTTTTTCTTTTCCCTTGGTCGAGCAGGGAGGTGGCTTGGGAACCATCAAGAACTGCCTACCCGCCTTGTGTCCCAGCCAACTCGAATCGGAGCATTCATGTCTGCATTTGGTCTCCTTATCGCATCTCGATCAGTCCAATTCAACTCCACCGCACCCCCACGCCTGCTCCTGTGCGCGCTCAGATCTGCACCGCCCACATCTCCACAGCGTCTCACACCCGACACAAGCACAGCATGGCCCTCCTGACCCGGGGCGTTATTGCGGATGTCGTATTCTCAGTCTCGTTTTACGTGACCAACGCTCGCGGTATGCCTCTGCCTCACCCGCATGGCTGCGACACGAGATTCGTAATCATTCTGGTGCGTGGTGAAATGTTGGTATCCAGCTTAGTAAACCTCGCCCCTTCCGGAATCGGACTGTGCGCTATTTTTGCTCCCAAGTGACTCGATTATCTTGGTTGTTTGGTCACGAAATAGTCTGCTGTAAAATCATCGGGAGGTGCCGCGCACCACTCTTCTTGCTCATTCCGGACCCTTTTCATGCCATGGTCTAGCCTCGTAACCCCGTGTCAGTCATCACAGCATTTTCCTACCAAGTCAGCAAGTTCATTCCTGTAATTACAACAACCCTGTTCCCGCGTGTCTGTGCTAGCATGCGACTTCCGCGCTGACCCTAGCAGCTCCCCCTTTCAGGTACCCATTCAAAAAGACCATGCGTTGCTTATTATGGGTGTACGATCCTAGACGCCCCTTTGGCCCCCCATTCTGCGCATCAACGGCGCCAATTTTTCCCTGAATTCTTCCACCGATTTTTTTATTGTAGGTAATGGCAAGGCGGTCCGTCACCAAATCGGGACAGCTCACCCCCGGGTCGGTACTTGAGCTTATTCACCGGATCTCTTTGTGCATCACTCTAGGACTGATCAGTAAATTGGTTTCTGCTCCAGGCTGCTCCAGACTACTCAGGACATTCGGCTAACAGCCAGCCATATCCTGACAGGTTGCCTGGCGGGGGTGACTTGCGCCAACTCCATCTCACAGGGGTCAGCGCCAAGACGTGGCCACTAATGTCAGTCAAGGTTTGAGGCAAAATGCCATTAACGCTATGCACAAGGCGAAAACGACAACAAACACTGATTTCGGGGTGTCAACCATGTCCTGTTTTGTAGCCCTGAAACACCACACTTTATCAATCTCCCACACGGGTGCCACGGCGGCATTCCGGCCACCGTGGTCAGGCAGATACACTCATCGCCCAGGCTCGATGTGTGCCATCGCCAAATAACGGACCAGCACTGCCATCACGGCACTGCCAACAGTAATACATTCGGATTGGCAGACGTGAAGCAAAACCATCTGATGGTACGCCTCAAAGTGCACACGTGCACCCGGGTAACCAAAACATACAGCACACCGTGCGCCAGTGGGACTTGCATAGAGTGCCAGTCGAGTTGGTACCGTAATTCGGACACTTTACTCGATCGTCACGGTCATCGCTGAGTCAGCGGCGTGCGCAGCATTCCATATGCACACCACGCGGCGAGATTGTCCAAACGCTCAAGCAGAACATGGCCATCGGTTGGATGGCCGCGTGGTCGGCGAGCCCGTGCACGGCTTGGACGGCAACCCGTGGACTGGACCGTTCGAGAATTTCCTCGAACACCTCGAGTTGCCAGGCCCCGCCGTTTCCATCGTGACCATGGACGCACTCAACGCCCGAAAGCCGTCTTCTTTTCCACGTAGGCCCGCGTCTCTGAGACAGGCCATACTGTGACGTACGTGAACGCGAATTGAATGTGAACTCGATCTCCACGCCGTTCCACAGACCGGGTCCATGCTGTCCGATGTGGTCGGACAATGGCCAACGCGGCCTCGACTCCCCGGCGCGCGACATGCGTGATGTCCATCGGTGCCGGAGGCGGGAGGACGCGCTTCTCTCGAGGTCGCCTGGGTGAAAGCGGCCACCCGGAGCAGAGGACGTCACCCCGCGCACATCGACAACGCTGGCCTGAAGCGGAAGTCCGCGTGCATTGCCAATATGATCGATGGCATTCATTCCTCTCTACCTCATGCAGAAGGCATGTTGTCGTGCCTGAAGCGTCATTGTCACCGGATCGGTCGGCGAATTGAATGGGCCGTTTTGCCCTTGGTTGAGTCTCAGGTTTGAATGTCATTATAGACTCCGTAGCATTGTCCGGCAATTGTCTACCTGACACATACTGTCAGCAAACATCTAGCATGTATCATGCACGGGTGTAGCCTTTCCTTTTTCGTTCCCCTCGCCTGCTCGCTCGGAACTGCTGGACGTTATGACTCGCCAAGTCCCTCCGGGCTAGCCTTTGTTTTTCCGCCTGAAAAAAAAAAAAGAATGCAAGCAGGATCGAAAGCCATCTCAAAAAACGAAACTGTTCTCGCTGAATATATCATCAAGCCGAGGCCTGTGTAGAATATCGGGATCACGGAAGGATCGTGAGTACACCAGTCAAAACACTCCGTTTCAAACACCCGGGTACTGCGGACGTCCCGCGGCGAGTCGGAGCTCCAGATCCTATTTGGCCTGGGTGAAACCCGACACCTCTGTCTGACTTGCGCCCGCCACGTAGCTTGGTAGTATCCACCACGCCGCGAGTGGCTGGGAGTCGGGACCATCGAGCGTAAAACGCACTTGATGATGGTGAAGCAGCAAGTAGGGTGACGTACCCCGGGCCCCACATCCATGCAGGAGACCGCATGTACAAGCCGGCTGCAGCTTGCGACGCGTTCGGAAAGTCCCTCGATGATCAAGGCGAGCCCTACCCCACTCCTACCTCGAATGGAACAATCGCATGCTCCAAAACGTAATTTTTTAGTTGGTTACACTATGTGACAAACGTCAGCAAAGCCAAAAGCCCTCTATAATCCGAACCGCACAGGAAAAGCAAAGATACATTTGCGAACCAGACGTAGTACACATATGCAAGTCAATTAGACATGTCAATCGAGAATAGTTGACGATTATTGTGTCACGCAGGAGCGTGGTGGTGGTGCGACACGAGCAAGCCTATCGTAGAGCAGTTTTTCCAGCGTCACTTCCGAGTAGTGAGCGACGAGTGAATGAAGCGATAATACGGGAAACTTCAACACTACCTGAAAGTTCGGGGCCCGACCCCATGAGCATCCCTGACAAGCAGGATAACGTTACTACGCGCCACGTTTGGTGCGTCATGCCATGAGGGACGCATGCCCCCAAAGGCGTGGCGTTTGGCTGGAATGTCAGCAGGGACAGAAATGAGAGCATACCAGCATGATGACGTTTAACCAACTGTAACAAGTCACTTGCGATGAGGTCATCCGAGCATGCGGCGAGCGGCGTACATACTTGATCCGCAGGTCTCAGATCCTGTCAGTGTTACGAGGTTCGAATAAAGACGCCGCCTGTCGTGCTGGTGGGCCAGAGCCACTGCAAGGATTTTTTTGTTTCTTCCTGTAGCACGTACCGGTTCACCATCGGATGTCAAACGAGCACCTGATTTGATGCCCCTTTATACAAGTGAGCTACCCCACTGTGCCGCAAAATAACGGATCGAGATTTTCCTTGTTTAACAGTCGCCTTCCAAATCTTTTGATGTGCAGCACGAAGCGAAGCTTTGTCAGTTCAACTCAGAGTCTCCTACTATGCAGGAGATGGGTACTTAACTGCGTTCGTGGGACCAGAAACCAACCCATGGTACTGCTAATAGTCGATGGCGCTGGACTGTCACCACCTGAAGTCGGAAACCTGAAGACCGACATCGGCATTTCGGAAGCAAATCATGACTGATCGTGAATATGTGTACTTCGTGAATCGACTAACCTGTTATAGAGAACCCTCTGCACGGGATTTCGACAAGATACCAATTCCGCTACAACGATTTTTTTTCCTGATAAAAAAAGACATCATGATACCTGTCCCTCGGATACAGCGACATGGCGGTGCAAGTTGTAACCCCCCCTCCCCCCAATTTGGAAATAGAAGAACGAATTATGTAAGTTCGCTTCGGACTTTGCTCGCTTCGGACTTCATAGCTTCCTTCAGCTTCTGAACGGTCTATTTTATCGCATCGTACCAAGTTATATTGGACCCAATCGTCATGCGTATCCAATCCCTACTTGTCCCCTTTGCGTTGTACATCAGTTATGCTATCACCGCCGTCGTCCCTGACGTTGGCAGTGTCTTCGTCCGCGACGACAAGGTAGCTGAAGGTGCGACCCTTGATATCAAGTGGCCTTGACCGTGACATCGCTGACCATCGCCTCCGGTCTAGGCATCGAGGGAACCGGATAGTGGTCTGTGGATTTAATCATGGCATCTCGAGGTGTTTGCAGCCCGGGTGTACAACTCGATCTGTGCATCGTGTTATACCCCCTAACCACAGGAGGGTTCGACATCATATGCTTTATCCTTGGCATTGGGCACGGCGACCGGACCACAGTTGACTTCCTCATGATAATCCATTTCCATTCGGAGGGATACAGTGCCTCGGTGATGTACTATATCTCAGCTACCTATGTTTCTTGTAAACCATACCTTGTTTGATTAACAGTTAGGTTGTCAGTGCTGCCAGAAGGGGCACGATGGGTTGTAAGGGGGCTGAATGTACTAAGAGGTCGGTCCATGCCGGTCCATTGGCAGTATCATTTCACTCCATCTTGGAAGTGAGCTATGATCTTCTCTGACTAACCTCTTATGGCGTGCACATGGTGCGATGGATAGCACTATTGAATATCGAGCCATAAACGCATGGCGGAATTGGTACGTCACCTGGAAGTTTGGACCCCTGGACGGTGGACTCCGTGTGTACCATTTGCCGAACAGCGGGATGACGTGCACAGGATACCCGCATATCCCCACCAGTCCTCGATCCCATGTGCCACAATACCGCTCATGCTATGAGAGATGCGGGAACGTTTTCGACTGTACTGCCTGTCGCTGAGCGCCGCCGGGATACAAGCCTATCATACCTCTGCATGAGAGTTTTCGGTATAGGCCGCACGTCAGTCGATTGCAGCCACACCACGCACGGCGAAGTACACTCTGGCTGGACCTATCAGGGGATGCGTGCCTATGAAAAACGTGGAGTTTGGCTGGATGTCAGCGGGTAGCAAACGTTCGAGAAAATGAAATGATGTAGCGTGATGGCGTGTGACCAACTGGGCCAATGAGGTAATTCAAGCAGGCAGGCGGCATGATGGTTCCTACTGAACAAGGAGAAGCGCTGTCTGTGGCGGCAGCACAGGCACATCTTGTCTCGTAGCACAGGCTTGTAATGGATCAGTAAGAACGGGTTAATTAAGCAGGTGACAAACACGGAACCAAACAAGTTCCGTTGTTGGTTCTCTGTCAATCCTCTGAGGTTCGGTTATGGTATGTCGGACCTTCATCCAAAGTTTGATCGTAACCGTACTTATCAAAGTACAATGCTTTGTTGTACTTATTCCTACAGCAGATTTTTATTAACAAAAGGAGAGAAGAAAAAACCACTAGGATTCACGACCAGATCCACCACTTTGTACAGTGGCTGAGAGAGCAAGAAAGAAAACTTGCTCGAGTGTGGCCTGCGAGTAGTAATGCGGAGCAAGTCTCGAGCTAAGAAATCAAGCATTTCAGAAGATACACGACTTCAGCAAGATAAAAGCCAAGTCATACCGTAAAGATCCAAAAGAGGTCAGAAATCGCGGTAATTTGAAGTTCGCCTCGGATTTTGCGGCGTCTGGTTTGTGCAAAAAAACTACCTCTCTTGCCACTCTACGACAGGTTCTAGCCTTTGTTCGCAGTACCAGAACCTCTGATTATTGCGCTGCACCAAGTTACTTCGCACACGATCACCCTCGCAGCATACTTTTGGTTTTGCTATTGCTGCAGTTGACCCCAACGTCGGCGATATCATTGCCCGAGAGGACGCGGTAGTCAAAGGTGTGATCTCTGGCATCAGCAACATATTTCGGTAGAGCTTCTGGCGCCGGTCATCTAGCACGTCGCTCGCTTGTTGCTGGGGTCCAGGACACAGCAACAGCAATCACCGACTTGGTTGCTTTGGACATCTCAGGAGCCGTCGCTGAGTTAGAAGCCGTTAGCAGACGGTCTAGCACACTCAAACATAACTGACCCTCGATCTAGGACATAAGAGAATTGGGTGCCGCATAATAGACTTGACGGCCTTTGTACCTACTCAGCTGCCCGAGCATACATCTTTTCTGTGCTTTTCGGAGCCACGTTGTAGTAGGCCACATGAGTCCTTAACTCTCATGCAGTTTTTTCTTCGCATATGGCTTAGCGACCAAAGTATCAACATGTACGAGACGCTAAAACGGAAACATCAGAGCCGAGAATTCAAAGGATGTACTGCACCAGTCCACGCAGTGGCGCAACCAGCCAACTACAAGTGTTTCGAACGTCAACTGTAGCTTTCCGAGCAGTAGAGGCCTTCTTTGACTGAACTCTTGTGGGGGCAAGATGCAAGATACAACCAGTCACATTCTTACGTCTCGCGATGTGAGCCAAATCGCAGATTCGCAGATTGTCAGCAGAGTTGGTTGGGAATAATGTCACCTCATACAAATTGTATTCCATGAACCATACCAACCACAGGATAGGTGCTTGACTCTCGTGGGCATGTATCTGCTGGGAATATTTGGCGGGGCACGTAGCACCACGCGGTCTACAATTCGGTCCTGGAGCGTCAGGACGGTCGTAGTGGTAGCCCAACGCAATTGCAACTCCGACCGATTGTGGCGTAACACTACTCCTGTGCACGCCGCGAGATCAGTAACCAAGTTTCGTAGCAGTGAACTTGAAAAAAAAACCAACTTCAAGAATCAGTGATTATTGGACACCAGATTACGGAAGAGGAGCTGATCAAAACGTTAGTGGAACACGGGTCCCAGGAAAAATGCAGCTTGCAGATCCCATTGATATGGCGGCAGCCAAAGCAGGTGTGTCATTATTCCAGCCAAGTCGTTTTCCCGGGTTGAGTAATGCTTGAACCCAATCAAAGTATCCAAGACACTGATTGTCGAACGAGTCATCAATATTCTCTGTGGCGATTCTGTCGTACGCCAGGCTACGTGTATTGCGACATGTCCAGCTGGCAAGCCAACGGTGACTCGGACTTGTGTCGTACAAGGTGGTATGTATGCTACTCGTCGCAGTTGCCTGGGTAAGCTCGTAGGCTGTTATACCACAATATGCCTACCAAACGCAGGGCGAGGTACAAAACATCATCGGCGGAGCTACCACATCTCATTTTCTGACCTTCTGTCCGCAGTTCACTTTCTCACTGTCAGGGCTCGGAGCGCCTGACATTTGAAATTTTTCCAATGCCAATTGACTCTTCTGATGGGAGCAGCGGCAGAACATGAGACTGGGCGCAAAGTTGTGGGTAGCACCGATCACCGCATGTCCTCGCCAGGGCTGAGCGCTAGCACGCCGTTTCATGTTTGACAGATCTGGGTCAGTATGACAGAATCCCAGCTTTTGCCAGAGGCCGGGTTAACCTAGAAATGACGCCGTGAGCGCTTTTGACGACCGGTGACATGGAAGCAGCCCACGTTGTGCATCTCCTTTCAGAACGCCGATCAGCTGATAGGAGCGGGGTCACTTGGAGATATGACACAAGTGCTTCGGCGCAAGATGGCAATGAGGAACAGTAGCGCCCGCTGGTGGAAGCGATGAAACCAGATAACGAGGTTCGCCGTCCTCATAAGGTCCATCGTTCTCTTTTCCTCTAGAGATACAATCCCTCTCTATCCTCTCAGCTCAACACCGTGGTTACCTCGTACTCACATGGATCCGATTATTCCAGATGGAGTGTATGCTCTCCGCGTTACATACTCTTCCGAAACCCATTTTTATCTCGGGACCCTCGACGACAGACCTGACACGGCCGGCATCCAAGACAAGCTTGACATGATCGGCATAATCCCCGAAGCGGGTATAATTCCTCTGCCAATCGTACGATCACATACACAGATACATGGTGTCCTCATACTGACCAAGGTCAAAATGTTGCAGTTCAAAATCGTCAACGAGGGCGGAGACGAATACAAAATCATGGTAGGAGATCAGTGTGTCGACAAGATGAGGAACGGCTCGCTGTGCCTCAGAGCAGACAAGGATCCCTATAAGAAGTGGAGGATCGTTTCCTCGGGCGACGGGACATACATGTTGGTGTCGTTCTCTGACTTGGTAGACAAGAGCCTAACAATGAACATGTGTGCAGGATCAAAGGGGGAGCCGATTCTTGCTGGTCTTCGCCGTCGTTTATGGCACAAGGACAGGTCAGCAGGTTTGTTACATGGGAAGTGAGACGTTGTTTTGATATCCCTGTGTGACAGACCGGTTTTCCCATTGTAGATGGTGCCGGGTGTAAGGCTTGTCCCCAAAGTTGTAATTGTCATAACGGGGGAACATGCGAGATGAACGCCTGCGTGGCATGCAAGAAATCCACCACCACCAGGGTCAACACGGAGTTAACCACGCCACCTCCTTGCACTGTTTGTCCTCCATCCTGCCTTGTCATTACGTTCGTTCGTTGATAGTCATTTACCACCCGACTAGTTGTAGCACTTACTTTGAGTAAGACCTTTGAGCTCTATTTGCATGTCCGTGAATGAAAAGCTTTATGTGGCGTTTCTCACTAGTCTTGGTGCCATCTCCGTTTGCCAAACGATTCTGGGGGTCGTTGATGGTGTCGGTCATGGCGCGCTGAGTGCGGGTGGATAGACAGTTGAGTTGCGTACAAGCCTTTAGCTGACATGGACGATTCTTCGTGTGCTCTTTGCGGGAATGGGTGCTCTGTTCTGGAGTCTACCCCACGGGGGTCGTTGCTCACGCAGCGTCATTGGTGTACGGTTCCGTTCGGATGGGGGTCGGTGACACAAGGCTGACCTTCGCTGGATACAAACGGCATGTCGACGATAACGAAAAGCAAAACTACACAATTCCCATTAGCCGACTCGAACGACTGACCTCGTCATTACTAGTGACGCGCTCTACCAACTGAGCTAAACGGGATACGCTTTGTTTCATGTTTTCAAGCATTGGTCTCGACGAGAACTTGGTGACCTTTTGCATTAGTCTATTTATTTTGCCGTTCCGCGACACGCCCCACAAAGTACACTCACGCAAAGACCGGTCCTCCACCGATGTTTTTTTTCCACTTCCTATTCCGTCCTACGCCCTACCCCGAAATGCACTCGCATACTGCAACGTCAACTGCCACCAAACCACCATGAATAGTCCCACCACGCCATGAAACGTGCCCCAGACCGTTTCAGGTGTGACCTTGAATCTGTCATGTATCATACGGTGTTTCAGCGCTTGGGTTGCGTAGGGGACACCCGTAGGGAGCGAAAAAGGGAACGAGACACATACGACTCAAACCATGCGCCAAACGTGTGCGGGATAAACCGGGGAGCCTGGAATAGGACGGTGGACGCGACGCTATGGTAGATGCACAACGCGAGTGCGAGCGCCCGTTTCCCAGGGAGAAACTCTGTCCGTACACCACCGACGTTTACGTCAGATTTGGAGCTCGATGTGGTGCAGAGACGCACCTGGGAGTGGAAACACGAGCACTGAGGCAACACATGTTGCAGCGACGACGGAGGCATACAACTGGGCGAAAGCATGAGTGATCGCATACCCATGTGGGGCGATGTCCGGCATTATACATACCTTGAGTAACACCAACGTCGTGTTAGTCATTTGCATGAAAGGGAGAGACGTCGGCGAAAGAAGAGTTTGCACGACGAGCGGTGCTTCGAGAGCAACATGGATCAAGAAGACGCCCGACCTGGAGGCATCGTAGTGCACTACCATCCTAAAGTCGATGGACGGACTTACAAGGGACTGCGAGGAGCGGCCTGAGACATTGTTCAAGTTCAGAGTGGAAAGGCGTATGAAACTGACACCGCGTCGGCGACAATGTCAAGCGTGTGCGACTCTCGCGCATATGTCGTATGCTCGGATTCACACTCCGAGATCCGATAAGGTAGGCTCAATCGCTCGGTGAAACATAAAGTACACTCCGAGGTTGAACCTCTGCCGACAAAAAAGTCCTCAAGAAAAAAAAAAAAAGACTAGGCATGATCAGATCAACATGATACATACTACATACACTGAAGGCCGACACATCCATCGCCCATCATGGATCATTCTTCGCCGTCGTCTCCTTCCTCATCCAAAACCGATAGTCCCAATTTAGGATGTCCGGCCTCCACCGCATCCAGATCATGGTCTAGATCGATATCACTCTTGTGTGCTTCCTCGCCTGCAAAGGCGCGTAACCGGAGCACCTCGCGTCGCAGCGTCGCAATTTCCGTATCGCGCCGGTCGACGCGAGCTTTGAGCGTACGAATGTAATCGTTGCCACAGCGAAGCAGCTGCAGCTTACTGACACCCTTGTTCGGCCCGTCACTCCCTGCTTTGGGTGGCCCGCGCGGGGGCAAGGCTCCAGGCAAAATTGGTTCGTCCGGGAAATTGTCGTCCGACGGAAGGGGTATCGGTGGTAAGAGGGTACGGAGGTCGTCATACGCTGTCTTGAGCGAGTCCCTGCGTTTCTGCTCTGCATCTTTGTGCGACTTGCGCGTGACGTGCGCAGGCGGAGACATCGTTGATGAATTGCTTAGTGGAGCGGCTGATCCGGCTGCCTCAAGGTCAGCGTGCGCCCCCACGTTGCAGTCGTGAATGAATACGGTATACGTACCTGGAAGGATCGGTTTCGGAGCTGGGGTAATGGGCGGCAACCCCATCCTGCGGGACGTCTTGGGTGCATCTTTGGTTTTGGTGGATTCCTTGGCCTTGTCCGTCCGGGATGGCTGTGTCCCTGGTGCGGGACTACTACCCACACTGAACCTACCTAAATTCATTATAATTGCCGGTGTTACGGGCGTCATGCGAAGCTCTTCTGGGGTAGGTAAAGCAGACGTGGTGATAGGGACGCAACTTGGGGGGGAGGACGGGTATTTTTGAGCAGGTGGAGGCATGGCCAGATCAACTGGAGACGGTGAATCTGTTTCATTGACAGAACTATTCCGACGAGCGCGTGTGGAATGCAAGAGCGGAGTATTGTTAGCAGACTTGACGTTCCGAGGGGCCTTCATCGACACGGGCACAATCGGGGCGGGACGTTTTCGGGGTACATGAGCCCCATCGTCCCCAGCAGGGGAAACGGCACGCTTAGCTGTTCTGGAACTAGGAGGATGTGGATAGGCCTCGAGCCACGGACTCGTAAGCGGAGAAATGTCGAGATCAGGCGGGGAGGGAAAGGATGGGAATGCGATATTGGCTGGTGCAGAAACAGATCCTGGGTGGTGTCTCAAATACGGGTTTGACGAGGACGGTTCCTGAGGGGAAGGGAGAGGGATAGTATCCAAGGCATGAGTATTGTACATGGGCGGCTGGGAGTTCTGAAACGGAGGGTGGAGATGCGACAGAAACTCGGGGTTGGTAGGTCTTATTTCGCCAGAGGGTACTGAGGACGAGGAGGGATAAGGCATAAGACGTTGATAGGCAAATGTACGTACAGGGAGTCGGGAGACCATTAAAGGGAGGAGCCGGGTCGCGGGGAGGGTCCGGGTTAGTTTCATGTGCTGCAAGGGATGTCTGCCCACTGATAAGGGCGAGCTGTCAACGCAAAATCAGTTTTAGGAAGTGATCGGCCTGGGAAGATATGGGTAGCGCGTAGCAGGGGACGGACTTGCCTGTTGTTGGAAGATCTGATTCTGAATCTGGTTCTGAAGCTGCTGCAGTTGATGGAGCTGTGTGAGCTTGAACTGCTGCTCGAGGAGCATCTGTGGAGTGAGTGCCGCGGGGGAAGGGAGAGTGGTAGGAGTAGAGTCGAGGCCCGGGAGAGGTAACAGGTTGGACATGGGCATGAGATCGAGGTGTTGCTGGTTGAATGGAGTGGTGGGGTTCTGGATGGCGCTGGGTGTGCGATGGGCGTTGGCCAACATGTCCCGCTGGTGAGCGTCTTGTTGGCGATTCTGGTCTGGAGACGAGTCTGTGAAGAGAAAGGCGAGAAAGTCCTTTTGCTGATCCTGAGAGGGTATCTGGTCCATTGTGTGTCCCGCTGTGTGTGAGCGAGGCGGACGATGAGATGGTGGAGCAGAAAAAAGCCGGCACGCGCACCCGCTCAGATCGTCCCAGTAGGAGAGATATAAATTGGGGAATTTGCCACGTGACGGATATGTTTAATTGTTTAATTTCCTCAAAAAATGTAATACCCCTGCATGCTTACCAATCATCGTCCTACACTTTTGCAGTCAAGATGCACGGCACGAGACGCATCGCAAACTACCACAGCTCGAAACGACACCTGCTCGGAAATCAAGCGGGCCAAGTACCACCCGCATGGCGAGAACAGAAACAAAAAGAGCACGGCAGCAAGATCCTCCTCAGTCGTCTGCCCCCGGACGTTGGTGAACTCGAGGTCGAGGAAAGTAGCCCTCTCCACATCGCTCTGCATGCTCAGACGCGTCCCAACAGGAGCTCTTTCGAAAGACCGTCGGACCTCTCAAGGAGGTCTTTCTCATCTACAACTCCCAGGGTCGCTCAAAGGGTATGGCCGTCGTCGCGTTCCAGCGGGCTGGGGACGCTGCTGTTGCCCGCTCCAAGTACGATGGCAAGTTCATCGACGGTCGTAAGTGTGCCTCTCATCGCCCACTCTGTGCCATCTCACATTGTCGACCAGGACGTCCTATAAAAATTGAGATTGTTGTAGACACTACGCATTCGACAGTAAGCCCGAGCCCATCTTCCCCCCAACAGATGCAGCCGTCCCTGTTGGGTCGCCTTGGCGCCGTTTCGGCTGCAAATCCGCCCCCTTCAACCAGGCCACACGACCACGCACCAAACGGATCATTGTCTCTACCTGTGTACGTATCCTGTTGCACGTCCTACGCGTCCCCGATCGATCGATCTCGTCCAGTGCACGGAAACAACGCCCCGTGTTCACTGCACCAATCGCAGTTGCCCCAAGACGCCGACAAAAGAAGGGTCCGCGACGCATGAAAAAGACGCTCGCGCAGCTCGATCAGGAGATGGAAGACTATAGAGCAGCTGCAGCACCTGTGCTCAACGGAAAGTGACTAGCGTCGTAGTATACCTTTGTTACGTAATGGTAATGTACATATGAGTCTGACCGACACAGTGACCAAGCGATGGCGGCGCCGTTGTACACGACTGCGTCTGGTTTACTCTGGCATGCGGGTAAGATTCTCATCCTCACCGTTGGGTTGCCTGCGCGCGGCAAGACACATATCTCGCGCGCACTCGAGCGCTATCTCAGATGGATGGGTGTAAAGACGCACGTCGTTTCCCTCGGCGATTATCGTCGACAGACGCTTGGAGGCGCACAGTCTCTCCCACCCGACTATTTCACCCTCGGTGCGTGTCCAACGTCCTTTTCGCTCTTTGTTCACCCCGGTTGCAGGCGAAAAGACACCCGAGACGATGGCACTCCGCAAGATGGTTTCCGATGGTTGTGAGAAACTCATATGGGACTTTTTCGAGGGTGGGGGTCAGGTCGTCATATACGACGCCAACAATGGCTCCCGACAGGCTCGTCAGAGCCTCGCAGAAAAGTTCGACAAGGCAGGAATCCACGTCATTCTCTTGGGTAAGCATCTCCATCTATGCGCCTCGATCATGGCTCACCATGTGCAGAGTCAGTCTGCGATAACAAGGAAATCATCGAGACAAACATTCGAAATGTCAAGATCTCGTCGCCTGACGTGCGTGTCACTCCTGATCTTGTGTGCCTACAAGCACTGATTGTGTTTTAGTATCGTGGATGGGATCCGGACAAGGCAGTCGATGACTATTATGGCAGGATACGAGATAGAGAGATGTCGTACGAGACTATAACGGAGACTAACTGGCCATTTATTCGCATTTTCAATGTAAGCCGCTGAGCGATCAGTGACCCAATGCTATACTGACTCGTGGTAGGTCGGTGAAAAGATTATGGTCAACGTGAGTATATATGCCCCTACATTTCCCGTCGTTTGCCTGACATCTCGTTTTGTAGAAGATACGAGGCTACTTACAAGTCAGTCATCCTCATACACCTTCTGCGAGACTCATGTCGGTTGTAGTCGCGAATCGTGTTCTTTCTTATGAATATTCATAACCGATTCCGCATGATTTATTTTGCGCGTGTAGGTCTTTGTCGTCTCGTCCTGTTACTCTGCGAGACTAATGCTACTCTGCAAGTCTGGCCAATCTCTCATCGAGCACTCGTACAAGGCCGACTCTGATCTGTCTCCTGCAGGATGGGAGTACGCGGAGAAACTGAAAGAGTTTGTCACTGAAAGAAGAGCAAAAACATTAGAGCAACGTGGTTACAACCCGAGCGATCGACGCCTAGTAGTACGTCCTCTGTCTCTGTCCTTCAGTACGACAACGAACGGTGTCCCAAGATTTGGACTTCGACGCGTCGTCGCGCTCACCACACTGCTTGGCCATTCCAAACCATACAACCATCGCTTTCTACGCTCTCCTTGGACTTGAGCACGCCTTCAGCCTTCACGGATACCCCGAGTGGACCCAATGAAGGTACACACAAACTCAGGGTCAAGGTGGTTGAGAAAACGCAGATGTCCGAGATCAATCCAGGTGTTTGGGATGGTCTTACACCGGACCAGGCCAAGAAGTTTTATCCCGAAGAGTGGGCACGATTCGTAAAGGACCCCTACGCGTTCCGTGCGCCACGCGCCGAGAGCTATCACGATCTATCCGGTACGCTCCGATTCCGACCACTTCCAAGCATGCCATCATGTTTCATCCTTTAGTGCGTCTGGAGCCTGTACTGATTGAGTTGGAACGAGAGAAGGAGGACTTGCTCATTATTGGGCATTCGTCTGTGATCCGGTGCTTGTTGGCGTACCTTATCGGCCTACCTGCGTCGGAGATTCCAGCGATTGAGATTGCAAGGGGAGACCTACTTGAAGTGGTGCCGACATCGTATGGCGTGCATAGTCAGGCATTCCACTTCTGGGACGGACCTGGGCGGCTTGTCGTCAGCCCCGACGGTGAAGATTTTCAACCGCACAGGGACGAGACCAACTTTTATGAGAATTGGGCGGAGGACACGAAGGGTAAGAAGCGGATGACCACCCTGGACATTGCTTCACTATCTATTGGAGGCGATGGTCATGACATGTTGCAGTGAGCGTGTGTGTGTATTTTGCACTTAGAGACTTGGCCTTGTACATTCATAATGCCGTGGTATGCGCCACTCACCCGGCGAGAGATCTCTCTCGTCCTCTTTTCCCTCACCACCTTTGTTCTCTTTTACAACCTTGGATCGTCCTTTACGTCGCAACCGAGCGACGCAAGTTGGGACGATGTTATTTACGGGGATTGGACTTGGGAAGAGCAACGCGTCGCCGAGAACGCTCGAAAGCACGAGAAGCAAACGAATGATACGGCCGTTCCTGCGTCATTCCACCCACACACCTTTGGGTCTGTTGGCGTCAACGACGGCATCCTTGACTGGGCCGGTGAAATCCCCAGAACGACGGTGCTGAAACATCTTTCAGGTGCGCCAAGGCGTTTACTCGTGGCGCGTTTGCTGAGACTTTGGGCCAGGATATACGATCATGGACAATGTGTTTATGCTGAATGGGACACTGTTCGTTGTCACGGACGACCCCTCCTTTCCCTCGCTGGACTCTATCGCATCGTCCGGCGAGAACCCGCAAGCGGGCCCCAGACCTTCCGATTGGCGGGTGCTTTCCACTGCCCAGGCAAAGGAGACGTTGGGGTCGTTTGGTGGTCTGTGCGTCCATTCAATCCCTCGTGCGTTGTAGCGATGCTCGAGCTCACTCTTGCCATATATACGTAGTATCCACGGCGTGAGCTGGCTCGTCACGGATGCATCCCCGGGTTCGTTTACACTCCCTTTATGCCCGCTCACTCCTCATTCACTCGCACAGGCAACTACGTCCTCTTTTCCCTTTGGCGTACCTACAGCGCGCTGGACATGTCCCTCTCCCCCGATGCGTTGACCCTTCCACCACCTCGCCGCATCTTCTATCCCAACGTGCCCACCTTTGTCGGTGAGCAACCCGACTCTAATGAGTCTTTCATTCGGCGTCAACGGTCCCCGACCGGATTCCACCCGATGGTCGCCAAGGCGGCTTTCCCAACCCTCGGTTTTATGTACGCCGAAGATTGGGCAGACTATGCACTCTTGCATTCCCCGTTCTTGCTAGAACGCGTGGTTGTGGCGGATCAGGGCGCAGCCCGTCGCGCGCAAACCGATTTACCCCCTTTTGCAATCCCCTTAAAGGACCTCGATACCTCGAAAGAGTGGTGGGAACCGATTCGGAGGAACGTCGCCAAGTTTTTGGATGTGCCCGAGCAGGCACCTCAGAAGTCAGTATCGACCAAGACCAAGACAGTCGTGACGTACCTATCACGCCAGGATGCGAAACAGGGACCTAAATTGAGAGTAGCGGACCATAAGGCGCTCGTACGCGCACTCGGTGTGCTTGGGGACGGGTTTGAGGTGCACATTGTTTCAGCAAGGGCATCGTGGGTGGAGCGTATGCGTACGATTGCGCGGTCTACGGTGAGCACTATGTAATATTGTCCGTGGCTGAATTGATTGGCCCCTACCATCGCCTGCATCCTAGGTTGTGATTGGGGTGTATGGTGAACATATGGCGGATTGCATGTACATCCCGCCGTCGGAGCGCGCGGTGGTTATGGAGATGTTTCCTCCGAAGGTATTTGTTCAGGATACGCAAATATTGCTCGGAGCGTTGGACGTGCGGTACTTGGCATGGTGGGAGGCTCGGTGGGTGCTCTCGTTCGTGATGGCTTGTTGGCTTCTGACCTCCCGATGCGTGCCGTAGGGAACATGGCGTTAACACGCTGCCTCCAGTCGCACCATCGGGTGGCGAGGGGGATGACGAAGTACCAATTGACGTGGGTGCGTTGGTGCAAGGAATTAAAAGGGTAGTTTGAAATGCTATCTATATTTATATTAGACTTGATGAGACCTTATACTCCTCATTCATAGCTATGTGCTGTGTGTGCAAACACTTCTAGATATATAACATTATGACAAGGCCTGGATACCTACAATAAATGAAGGCAAGTTGCTTGGAATCTAAAGCTATCTCTCAAACTGACCCAGGACTCAAATCAATGTGTCATGGTCATGAGGATCCTGCATTTCACACAAGTAAGTTAGTGTTAAGTCAAAAATAAGTGAGATGTGTGCCAGCTTCAATAATCACTCTAGTCTCAGGCTCACAATCATGATGGGATCAGTGCACCATCATTTGTGTCTTGCAAACTCAAGTGTAAGGGGGAGATACTTGAGTTAGGAAGGCCTCAGTCAACAATCAAGGGCTAAAATGCTGTGCTTGCATACCACAGGCAAGTACAACATAAAATTTCAATGATTGCCTGGGAAAACCAACCACACTGGTGGAGGCAAAGTTGTATTTGTATTTGTACCAGTGAAAGACAAATGTCCTTTAGCACATCAACAAGATTGGGTATACAAGATTGGGTATAATATCAATTTCTGGCAGGCCTGGAACCTCAAAGGATCAGAAGATTGTAGCCAGGAGTTCATCAGAACAGAAACTAAGTTGTCATGTAGATGGTGTGTGTGAACTTTCCTCTTGTGGTTGATTCTGATGTATGTGTGAGGTTGTCCTGAGATGTGTGTCCAGGGATTGGATAGACCTGGTTCATTGGAGCAATGGAACAGGCATCAGGTGGTCATGCTGGAATGCCTGCAATATTTCTTTTGGTCACAAAGCTGCCAGCCATGGATCATGGTTGAAACTGACAGAGGTTCAGGATAAGAATGTCACAGTAGGGAATTGGAGAGAGAAGATCAGGTAGATCCAAGAGGTAATTGAGAAGCCATGTTGGAGACTCAAGAGAGAACATGTCATTGCTGACCTTCTTGTTTTTGCATCTCATACTTGTTGTGCAGACCCACCACCTTTGCATGAAGCCAAAGGGGTGTTTACCCTATAGTGCAATGCCTATTCAGACTCTCCAAAAACTGCATCATTTGTATGCAAGTGTATATGTAGTACGATCAAGCATTCTCATGATGAAAGCACTGAACCATTTTCTTCGGGGTAGCCATCTTGTCTAGACTTGGAGGTCACCCGGCGACACTCGTATTCCCTGGAGTAATATCATGTACTAATCTGATTCACAGTGGCTTGCTCAAATTCGACTGCAAGCATCTCGGAAACTGTCAAACTCTCCTTATTGTACAAAGAAACATTGCATCCCTTCTTCCGCTATTCCGAACCAGAAATGAGTGGTGTTCTGAGTGAAGTCGGCTTTGCCCTTGACACTATTGACCATAAGCCTGTCATGAGAACAAACACAGCCACAAGCCTACACATGCATCTCAGCTCCAAGTACGACTACCCGACTGGGAAATAGGGAGACATACACAGGCTGCAATGCCTTTACGCCTGCCCTTTGAGCGATAGCCCCCGTGAGGAACGGGATGAATGCTGAACCTGTCTGTCCAGACCCTGTAATCCACCCGATGGCACCAGTAAGAAGCCATTGTGGGAGGACGCGTCCGGCATGGTTCACCGCGATGGGGTACATCGGTCCGAGGAGCACGCCAATACATGCGACAGCGATGGCATTGCCAATCAAGGAGGGGACGAACCAAACGAAAAATTCGAGCCTGCAGTCATGCCGGAGAGGATTGAGGATGGTAATGTGAGACTGTTGGTCCGGCAGAGGAGCAAGAAATCGGGACGCACGCAATCGCGAGAAGAGAGTACACAAGCAATGCGCGTGACTCGCCAATCAGGTTATTTACCTTGAGAAGGGCCACTCGACCGATCGTCAGACCTTTGCAACGTCAGCCTGGGTGCTTGGAAGGATGCGAGACAGTATGCAAGAGCACCCACCCGCCCAGAATCCAGTCGAAATGTATCCCGAGGATGAGCCTCCGTGTCGGAAATCAATGATATATGTCACAACCCATCCTAGTGACGCCGATCCGGATTTAAGAGGTGCTCAACGACGCTTACGCCCAACTGCACGTACCGCCAAGTGTCACTTCCGCACCAACATAGCAGAGAACAAACAAGGCCAGGAGATGTACATCCTTGAGCGCCATAATCTGACGAAAATGACTATCTGTGCTCGTTCCTTTTTCCGTGTCCGTGATTCCGATTTCCACGAGACATTCTATGTGTAAACGGGTGACAAATCAAACAGAGGCACATCGTAGCGTACGGACCTTCCTGGGGTCTCAACCGAAACACTGTAACCAAAAAGACGGTGTTCAGAACCGCTATGCCAAGACATGTCAAATAGTGATAAGACCAATGGGGGACCTGGGCAAAGTATGTAGCGGACAAAGGTGACAACAGTGCACCGACGCCTTTTAGGAACAATCTTGAGACGCATTGTACATGAATGAGATACCGAATCAAGCGCACCATATGCTGTATGTGGGTGTTAGCATCAACCAAGAAAATGCTTAGATTGATAGTACCTCCCATAAGAAGGCCCATCCGGAGTCCGGGATTGTCCTTGAAGCGGACGACGTAGCCAACATTTTGGGCAGCCTCAAGGATGGACCGTGAGTGCGAGAAGAATGACCCGTCACTTGCATACCTGCAATGCGATTCCATAGCCATTGATGGTGAAGGCAAAAAGGAAGACGGGAAAGGGTACCGCCGCCGCCTCAATGGAATATGCAATAATCTGGAAAAGTGAACCTACAACACGACGCCCAATATCATGAATAGATGCACGATTCTAAAGGAGCACATAGTTTACCTATCGCAAGAATCTGATAAACGAGGTCATGCAAAGAATGTGACAACTGGCAACAGCACTCGCCTTTCCGAACCCGAATCTTTCCGTTATGAGCATACTAGAGATCGACCCGGATACGTACCCCTGCAATGAAGCGTGAAATCGAACTAAAAGGTTTGATGTCGACGACTTACCAATGTCGTGAAGACGAACATCAGTGACACCACGGCGTACCCGACCTGCGCCAATGTTCAAAGAGACATCACCCATGACAATGAAAGCATACATGGTACACTTGTTGGATCCTTGGTAACAGCGGTCCGTAGGAGCCATCGTTCCACCCGTTCAGCATCGCGGCCCAGCACAGTGCTGCAAAGTGGATGTTGGCACGGGACAACAGGGATGCCTGACAGAGGATATTCGGAGAATCTCTGGGACAGTCGTTTTTCCGTTTGTTGTCGCCATTCTGGGTACTGACGTCCAAGACTGCTTGGATGTTCTCATTGACGACGTGCGAGGGAGAAACCTAGTGGCGGGAGGATCACCTGCAGCTCTAGGGAAACATGATTGTTCTCACCATTTCGATGCCTGTATAGTGCAACGTCTTAGGGAGAGTGGGCGAGGAAAGGGTCATGAGAGGCGACGTGGTGCTGATGCTCTTATCTACGCAGTTGCCGTGCAAACGGCAGATAACCCTCAAAGTCAAATGATTGCAACGAGGGCTTCAGGGCTTCGGGGGAGAAGATATCTTACTTCTCCTTGAATGACCAGAAACATGCTGTCCGAGCCTCTCCGGGGTGTCGAAACGAGAAATGCGCCTCCCATTATAGCTTTCGTTTCCATGATACTGACGTGGCAGACTTGAACCATCGGTCTAAGCGCCGTCACAAGCACTGACTAGGAAAGAGAGCTCAGGATCCGATCATCGCTGTTGATACATATACGGGTATAAGAGCTAGAGTGTAGCAATTAATAGCAATGATAATCGCACTCACGAGGCTACAGATACTTTTACGCACCTTGGCTAGATGCAATCATAAGAGTCGATGGTTACAGCAACCAGCGATCTATCTGTCCGACACCGTAATCAGCATGGAGAACGATGACTCATCTGTAAATACTTGAGCCCAGCAGAACTATCGCACGAGGAGCCACGGACAAAGTAGACTGGCGAGCACGCGTGCCTCCAACTTCGTCAACGGATCCTGTTGCGAATGGTCAACAGAAGCTGTCTCCAGGCCATGTGTTCCGGGGGTTGCCGACTAGAAGTTAGCCACGTATTTCTGCATAGGGTTAGGGTTTGGTCCGTCAGCCCGACTCCGTGTAGTTCTTCCACACAGAGGTTTCCGTCGAACCGACCATGCAGCCCACCAACAAACTTGTCTCCTTTATCGAGTAGGACCTGCATCTCTTGCGTCTGTGCTGTCGTTACCCGCGAGCGTCTGCAGAGGGTGACGAACGCTGGTGCTCTGGATATCCCTGACGAGTTTGATCATCGGCCAAACTTGTTGCCCTACCTTCGAGCACGCTCAGCCACTTCAAAAGAGGGGTTTCGCATATTTCAGAGTAGTGTGTAATGCAACGAGTTCAAGAACTTGTGATGCGATCGTCGTGTTTGCTCCAGATGTTTGTCGAGGATGTAATGTAGAAGATATGACTGACATACCGAATCTTTATCTTGTCACGCATGTCGGAATAAGAGGGTCTAAAGGCATCCTCGCTTAGACTGAACCAGAGTTAGCTCAGAAGAGCCTGTTACACATTGAGGAAACGCCGGTCAGGAGCCAGGAGTGATTATTTGGAACGTAACGACAAGGACCAATTCCGCTGGGACGATGCCCGGGTTCCTCCGTAGAAAATCACACATGGCACGGAGGCAAATCATACACCATTGGATTCCGTGTCATCGACGTGATCAGTGGCGTCATCCTAGTCATCAATCCGTACGCCTTGAGCCCTTGTTAGGCACGAGCGCCCAAAGAATCGTCATGAATCCCATCATCGCTACTAACCTATAGTACGCGGTGCGTAAGAGTGGTTCAGGTATCAGAGACCACCGCACTCACAGAGGTTGCAAAGAACTGATGCCCGTCTTGGATGCAATCGTGCCCGTCATAAAAGGCACCAGTGCTGATCCCGCTTGACCAAAACCAGCGATCCATCCGATCGAACCTGTCATACTTGTGTCATGGGTCGTCATGCAAGTCGCGATGAAACGCGTTACCAGTTAGAAGCCAAGCTGGCAAAACGCGTCCAGCGTGGTTCATCGTAATCGGATACATCGGACCCAGTAGGACGCCAATGATTGAAACAGACACGGCACCACCGATCAGCGACGGTACTAACCAGACGACCAGCTCTAACCCGATAGCAAGAAGTGCGTAAATGAACAGGACCCTCCGTTCTCCCACCTAAAATAGTCGATGTGTCCATGAGTGACAGCAGATGGGAGGAATATACCTTCCGGTTGAGCCACAACAAGGCAACACGACCCGTCATCAAACCTGATCATAGACGTAAAGGTAAGACAGAGTTAGGCTCTTCCTGATCCGACATACCTCCGAAAAACCCCGAGGATATATACCCAGACGATGGACCACCGCCACGGACGTCGATGACATACGTTACGATCCAGCCTAAGGATCAAGTCAGGTACAGAGTGCAAAAACGTCGAATAAACATACCTCCGATGGTAACCTCCACACCGACATACACAAGGATAAACACCGCAAGGAGGTGTACATCCTTCAACCCAAGTATCTGTCTAAAGTGACTGCTGCTTTCACCCTCATTTTGCTCCCCCGCAGGCAGTCCAATCTCAGCCAAGCATTCTGCGAGCGTATGAGCATTGAATAGCAATGAACCACGTTTGGAACAGACCATCTTGGCTCTTCAAACGAAAGACTGCGATCAAGAGAACGGTGTTTATCAAAGCGACACCAAATGACGTGAGATAATGGAAAGACCAGCGTGGAAGTTGAGCAAACTGCGTCGCGACGAGCGGAGACGAAAGCGCGCCAGCCCCTTACGTTGTACGCGTGAGAATGGGGTTCAGGTGCAACACAGGACAGGACGCGCCATACCATAAGCCTGCCTCGATTGAGCCACATTTGATGGATGATAAACAAAAAGTGCGTACTGCGTGCAAGATTCCCATTTTAGTTTCTGCATTGTCCTTCAGACTCGCCACGAAACCATTTGCTTGAGCATCCTGGGATCGCGTCTATTAACGGCAGCGATCATCACGCGAGACAAACAACGAACCTGCAATGCCATCCCGATGCCGTTGATAGCATACCCCAACACAAACGCTGGGAAAGGCAAGGCAGCAGATTCGATGGCATAACCAATCATTTGGAGCACAGATCCTGGAACAAAGCTCAGTTACTACCCTCTTTGCACAAGTAAATAACGGACCGAGAACGATGACCTATGACGCAGGACTCTGCGCGTCAACAACCCAGAGACAACCGTCAAAACGACGTAACACAACCTTGCCAAACCCGTAGCGATCGTTCAAAAGGACGTTGGAAAATGCGCCTGTCAAAAATCCCTTTTGAAATCATCCACGTCGGAACGCACGTCGTTGTAAACTGGAATCGAGACGACACCTACAGCGCAAGCAAACACGAAGATTAGGGACACTACCGCAAAGTTGACCTGCCCACGTCTCATATCTCAGCATCCGACACTCCCATCAAACAGAATAACTCACGTTGTAGACCTTTTGGATCCTGGGTAGCAATGGACCCGTCGTGCCGTCATTCCATCCCGCGAGGTATAGCGTCCAGCAGAGAGTCACGAACTGGAGATGTGCGCGGAGGTGCTGCGACTTGGCTCGAACCATAGTGTCGCTAGCAGCATCGGTGTGGGAGACATGCTTCATCGCTATAGCGTCGCTTGCAGACACTTTGCGTGCACTCGCAGCAAGGTTGCTCAACTCAACGTCATCGCCAATATGGATGTGGCCGTCGCTTGACCGGGTCGTTATGTGTCGTGGATTTGCGCCGCCTTCTGTGGTGGATCGCATGGCCTGACGGGATGACTTTTACTGCCAGTTTGTAATCGTTCCCACTTATATTGGATCGACGATATTTATATTATTCGCTTCGGACGTAAGGGCACGATGTGGAAGAAGCGGGAAGCAGGTGACCATGTCCCGTGGAATATGTTGACGCGGGCTCGGATACCGGAATGTAATATTTTACAGGTAACCCCAGCTGCTGTACATGGCTCGAAGTCGATATCATGCCTAGCTCTGAACGCCGACCTCAATCATCAGATGCACTCGTCAACATTATTCCTGCGCTTCAACAGTATGAAAAGAATGAAAGAACTGCCAGAAAAAATCGAAGAGGACAATGACACTCTGTTCTACGTCAGTCCCCCTCTACACGGAACCTAGCTTAATAATTGTTAGCGCCGTTGACCTTGTCCTTGAGCTGATTAATAAATTGTTGGTAACTCGGCAACACGTCCGCACGGTCTTGAATGAGACAACTCAGTGCCCACAAGCGCAATGGTGGCTCGCCATCCTCCTTAACGACATAGAGATGCGGGTAGTACACCCCGCGACGTAGCTCCCGCGTTTTCTGGATGATGGCGTTGACGCGTTGAGAGAAGGGATTGTCGAGAACTGGAAGGGTCATCTGGAAAGGGGAAGCAGGTAAGCTCAGAGTCCTGATGAGATACCATAACGCTCACCTTTCCACCGCGCAAAACCTCGTAGTTGGGAAGATCAAACACGTCCAAGATTAGTTGTGGTACCGCATCACGACCGACCCACAAGAAGATGGTCTGACCATCCTCTATGAGGAAGAGACCATGTCGTTCAAGGCGTTCTGAGGTCAAAGGTAACGGGCCTGGCATGATGATACCGTTCTCTCCAACAGTACCCGCCTGCAGCACAAGTCAGTGTTAACTATGCTGAACCCACACCAAGCGTACCTCGGGGGGCATGTTATGCAGTGAATAGAACGTAGGATGGATATAAGGGACAAGCGTTTGTGAAGGTAATGATGTAAGCAGTGCTTGAGCATACGCTCTGAGATCGGGAGGAATTTGAGCACTTTGTCGAATGCCAACCTAACAAAACAGAGCGTCACATGTTAGCGTCAACCGGTCTAATGGTCCGAAACTAGTAGAGGCCCTACATTCTTTAGCAGCCCGAGAACTAGTACAGGGAGCATCTTCAAATTCTCAGAGATAGCCAACTGTGCACTAGCACCTGCACCTGCAGCCGTCATGCTACTCTTGTACGACGAGAGGATATCCACCATGCGTTGCAGAATAGCATCTCTGCTGTCTTCCAACTTATGTGTAAGTGTTCGCTCCACGGCCTTGTTTGCCAATAGTGTCACGATAGCCACTTGATCTGCGGAGGCATATACTTCCGAAAGACTGCTCGTGGTAGGGAGTGCAAGTGTAATGACACGAATGCGGCGTTCACCGTGGTAGGTCGTGTGTAGGACGGCAGTTTGTAGGACGACAAACGGGGCGGTGATGGTATCTTCAATTTGAATTTCGATGGCGTACGATTGATTGGTCGGCACTGCTGGCATTGCGAGAAGATCGGTAGATCTGACAAAAAAGTTTCCGTGGAACGATGCCATCCGCAAGCCTGGAATTGATGAGGGAAATCACACCGTCAAGGAGACGAGTCCTATCTACCTTTTGAAGCGCGAACACGCATAACAGCTTCAAGCATGATCGGCATCGCAAGTACTTCACCGAACTCGTGAGCAAACTTGATGGCATCTTCAGTACGCGAAGCATTGAATGCAGGGTAAAAGAATGTCTGGCCAGAAGTGTAGTGGGGGAGACATGCTGCAATACATGTGAGATCAGAAATGACTCGATTTACGACAAAGAGCCTACCAAGACTGGCCACATCTTGGTATGCTGAGCTGAAGAGGAACATGTCCACAGAAACTTGTGCACGCGAACATTCGATAGCAAACGTTTTGTAGAATGGTGACGCTGCTTGAAGCAGTGTGGATTCCTTGCAGTAGGATGAGCCAACATAACTTAACGTTCGGGAGCCACAACATACCTTAGAAGTACCAAGAATCTTTGGGTCTTCCCGGTTTTTAAGTGCGCCAGCGCCGATGCTAGGGAGGGAGGCGGACAATACGATGATTTTCCCACCAATTGGAGTCTAGAGATTCATCAGAAACGGACAAAGAGTGGGGGAAATACATACCATTAACTTGAAACCTGCCTGAAGGGCAGGCCCGAGAGCACTGCCAACAGTGTGGTTGTCCTGAAACATATCGTTGATTCTTCCAAGGAGAGATTCCAGTGATGATTTTGCTTCGACCAGGTTGACGAGGAGATCAGTTGGCTTAGGCAAAAAGACGTCCTCGACATCAGAGACGACCAGCATAGATGAATCAGTCGTGCCGGGCTGCATAAGATGTAACTGAAAATGATCGGTGACCAGGCACAACAAAACGTACGGGCATGAAGAAGAAATACAACGACGTATCGAATGCGACAAACGCTACCTTGGTGCGGCCGTCTTCATCAGGTATGCGATCCAAGTTCTCCAAGATGGTACGTGTCGCAGTAGCGACCATACCTGAACAATAAGGGTCAGCCCCGCCATGCACTAGGATGCATGATCCTCACCTGACTGGACTGCCCCGTGACTGACATCGATGAGGAAGACATACACTGCTGGCTGAGGTGACCGAAACATGTACTCGGTCGGTGCGACAAACTCAACAACAGAATGATTCAACTCGTCACGAGCCCATCGATCACCGGGCTGATTCCGAGCCTGATCCCAGTCAAAGAGCTGAGGTACCTCGTTCGACATATTACACATACAGCACCGCCAACTTGACACAGCATGGCAGATGAAATCGAACTCAAATGGATGAGGGTTCAGGGAACTCACCGATTTCCGCCGTCGATGAATTGGACGTACGGGTTAATATATGTTCTGCAGCGTCTGCAACGCGCAATCACCATGTCTGTGACTAATGGTACGGGCTGCTCGCTTTCTCTCATCGTACGGTAAGGAGTGATCACGAGGGCGAGCGGTATCTTTGACTTGCTAAGGAGAGAAGACGTCGTTGGGATGGCATTCAGTGTAGACCGCTGGTAGCTATGATCGGCGTTCGCGTAGGGCGACGTGGTGATGCACGAATTTGGCGGCAATCGGATTTCCGGAGGTGGACGACTCAACTCGCGCGGGTCAGGTGGAGACGTCAAAAGGTTCGTCGTGAAGAGCTGAAGGGGTTTCTGACCCATCCCCATCTGATTGAACTGGTCTGCCAACTGGTTGATAGGTGCCGTCGGTGGATAATAGACGGGTTCCTGTCCGAACCCAGGGGTGTTGATGTACTGGGACTCTTGGGTAGGAGGCGCATGATATGGTGGCTGTTGGTGCCCGGCGAAACCTTGTTCGGCTGCTAACCCAGGGGTGAAGAGCTGAGAAGGAGGCCCTGGCTGCTGTTGGACACCGACAGCGGGGTAGGCAGGGTCGGGGATTGCGTCACTTGTGCCATAGTAAGCTTGTGTCTGTCCGGCAGCATACTGGCGGCGCTTTGCGTGTGCATGACTCGGAGGAGGGGAGACGGAGGGTCCGTGCGCATCTATGGGCGCAGTCGGGAGCTGGGTGGGGGGTTCCCATTGTGATCTTCCGGTTGCAGTCTCTGTGCACAGTTGGGATTAGGCTCCGTTCAGCAAAGTCTGAAACCGCTGACCGATGAAGAGAAACCGCTGATTCGTCGGATCCCTACGGATTTTTGGGTGAGGAAAAGGTAGGCGGGAAGAAAGAAAAGGACGGTACCAATCTGCAGTCCAGCCTGGAGGGAGTTGTTGTACGGGGGAGGCCATGGCTCGCACGAGTCGACTGTCAAAGTATTTTGTTGGGAGACACGTAGCCAACACGAACAAACAAGTCTATCTACTCTTGTGTAGCCGACTCAGCAAAACACCCGTACACGTCTCGAGTGCCCGTGTCTCCTCAGCTTTTGCGTCGGCACACCCCGCCCACCGCACCCTGAGATTGTCGTCGACAAGGTACACGTACCCGATGTGCTTGTTCGTCATGCCGAGGGGGTCGCGCACAAACTCGACGCTTTGACTCGACACCAAATACGTGGCATGCAACTCCTTAGGCACCGTCTTCGCAATAGATGACAGGAACAGAGACACGAGCCACGACTTGAGAAGGTTCTCTTGCAGATTAATCTGGATATATTGGTATAGCGGATCGGATAAATACCGCGCATTCGTCGGCGAGACGAACCCATTGACGTGCACCTGATATCGGTCAGCCATCGTATCGTGCACACGACTTGACTGTCTACCTCGGACATCCTGGTGGACAGCATTGCAATCACAGAAACGCGACCATGACAAATGTCGGTGGTGTGTGTCTGAGCACGAGTGTCTAGTCGTGAACCGGAGATGTTTGGGAAATACAGTGCTTTCTACGGGGAATCATTGGCGAGGTATGGACAAGAGACGTCATGGCACTCACGTCCCCCCGGATCATGACATTGGGTGCTATCCATGTCTTGCCTCCATGCCTTCGGGTAGCATTCAGATCCGTAAAGTACCCTTTGCCGGCTTCATTTATCCTAGCGGTGGTAAACATGAGCAAGGATAACGCAAGAGGACATTTACAGGTGTTGTCGTTGTTGGAGACGCGTCTCTTGGTCCATCAGCTCCTTCTTCGTATCGTCCCACGTCTTGTTGTGTGCTACTGGCCGGTCCTTTACGCCAAGTGGTCGTTGTAACAACGAAAGAGGCGCATCTACACCAGTGCCATTTTTTTCCACACTCGTCGATGAAGAGGAGTTCCAGCGAACGAATGAGGTACCACGTCTTACCAGTAGCCTCGCAGGATGCTGCAACACGGACATGTCGGATCGAGAGTGTCCATACCCAAACTAGGAAATTGTCTGTGTGGTGACATGTCACGTGATTATCAGGGGTTTGCAAAACCGGTATGCGTCACGTGATACATATATATATGACGCGGGTCGCGCACACTTTGTTGACCGACCACTCTTGACCTCTTACCACAACCACTCTCAAAACCGCTACCACTCGCTCTTGTATATCTGTACATTACAACATGGTTCGTCAGCGTACTTGTTTACTGTGATGTACATGTGTCTGACGTGTCTCTTTTAGTCTGGAAAGGGTGCGCGCCTTTCGACATAGCCTTCTTGGCTGATTCTTCATCTCACGGGACATGTAGGAAAAGCTGGAAAGTCTGGTGGCAAGACCGGTACTGAGGGCAAGGCACAATCTCGCTCTGCCAAGGCCGGGCTCCAATTTCCCGTTGGTCGTGTACATCGTCTGTTGAAAAAGGGCAACTATGCCCAGCGTGTGGGTGCTGGTGCACCAGGTATGAGTCCATCCCGTTTTCCATCATTTATTTACTAGCAACTCATATCGGCTAGTGTACCTTGCGGCAGTTTTGGAGTACCTTGCTGCTGAGATTCTTGAGCTTGCTGGCAATGCCGCCCGTGATAACAAGGTATGTGTGTGCGGAAGATGTCGTTATTTCACGGCGCTCATAAATTATCAGAAACAACGTATTGTTCCTCGCCATCTTCAGCTCGCCATCAGGAATGATGAGGAGTATGTACCACGTCGGAATACCATGGTTTTTTGGCTCAAACATTGGGAACAGGTTGAACAAACTCCTCGGTGATGTGGTCATTTCTCAGGGTGGTGTTGTTCCTTTCATCAATCCCGAGCTCTTACCCAGCAAAGCAAGGTGTGTTTACTCTGTCCGCTGCATGGCATATGTGCCTGACATGTGTCACAGCAAAGGAAAGAAAGAGGGTGCCAGCCAAGAAGTGTAACCTCTATTATTATTGGGTCGATATCTTTTTATCATCTGCACTCTGTATCATGTAATCCTTGGTGTTTCTTTTCTGTAATTCAGAGCATGCAACTAGAACCACCCCGATAAATCCCAACTTGGATTTCGGCCTAAGGTCACCGCTTCGCTCATGAATCAATATGGCCTAGTATGTAAAATATTTTTGCAAGGGGCAACGACTTTATATCCTAGTCATAGATAAAATCCAACTACGTTATGTGTAGTCATCACCTCGTTGGCCTTTCACTTTCGCAGGACATGAGGAGACACTGCTGGTGAGACAATCAATGCCTTCCAAAACTGCCTCCAGGAAATCGGGTTGCCCTGTCCCAGAAGAGAGCATCGCATCAGCCCAGATCCAAGCCCGATTACCAGATAACCCACCACGTCCCGCTGCATCACACAAAACGCCCCGGAGACCTGCATCCAACTAAATACCTCCAGCTCGATCCATCCTTTGAACACGATTTTGCGCTTGTCGTGCCCGCCAACACGGAGTCGGTGGACCGCCCTTGAGCCCGCGATGACAGGAGCGTCCTTGTACTTGACTTCAAGCTTGTCGAGGCTCTCCTTGACGAGGTTGATGAGGATGCCCGGTCCGATCGCAGTATAGAAGCGGGTGAGCTGTGGGATGTAGCGTCGGCCGTTCTGCGTCTGAGACTATCGTCGGGTCAGGTAACTATCGGAAGCAGACGGGATGTGTATGAAAGGAACCCACAAACAGGAGCAGAGATTGTGTGAATTGGGATTGAGCAGAGGACATGATCTCATCCCCATCGGCGTCTTTACGGGAACTTGGGGGTACATCGGATCAACCAGCGAGAATTAGGGCGGGGACTACGCTCACCCGGCGCCCGAGATGTCGGGATTGGCATACATGAGATCGCCGTTGTCACGTAAGGATTGAGTAAGTTGTTCTGCCAGTTCGTGCGTACCTCGTGTAGCGAGCTGACTCGGTCTGGTGGGAATGAGCAACTAAGGCATCCCGATGCTGTTGTTACTTACCTTGCAAGCCAAGGGTGGGAATATATTTCCGGCAGAGTAGTGCGCTTTTCGGGTTCCAGGGTCAACATGCCACAGATCAGAGCTATAGACAAGCTTTAATCTCTATCGGACAAAAGGAGAGATCCCCTCACAGAGCGCGTTCGTGCTGAAGTTGGTCCACGGTGCTTCATTGAATATCTCTCCAGAAAGATATCTGCAGAATTCAGGGCTACAGTTGGTTGGCTCATCCCATGGGGTATCTGAACAAATGGTTGAAATATTTCAACAGCCGAGTCATGCAATACGTACTTCCACCGAGAAGAGCGAACAGGATAACACCCATTCCCCAAATATCGATAGGTTCTGCTTGATATGGCACCCCACGGTTAAGCTGCCATACAGTTTCACGCGTACTATTCGTGATGAATTGAGACGTATCCACACACCTCCGGCGCGATGTAAGGCAAGCTGCCACAACGCTCGCTAAGATGGCGCGTCTTCCCAGTCTCCTTTTGCTTGTAAACAGCAGAAAGGCCAAAGTCGGATATCTTGAGCGTTCCAGCCGCATCGAGGAGTAAGTTTTCGGGTTTGAGATCTCTGTGACACACGCCCTGCGCGTGGACGAATTGCTACACAATGTGCGTAAGTGGCGTGTGGGACACGAGGAAGGGGCACGCGCCATGCCGTCCACCAACTGCTTGAAATACAGGTGGGCCACTTCTTCCCCTGTACCCACGTCTGGAGCTGTTGCAGATTTGAGCCCCATGAGACCCTGCCTGCTCGGCAGTCACCCACCGATCTTGTCAAACAAGTCTCCTCCTGCGGCAAACTCGAGGAGCATATAAATGCCAGGCACATAGTGGTGTTTGTACTTTTGTTCAACAACGACGGCGCTGATGAATTCGAGTACGTTGCGGTGTTTCAACGCAGCATGGATCTTCATTTCTTTGTCTACCGTTATGCGGTCCTTGTCTGTCGTTTTTTCAGTGATATAAATGAGCTTGCATGCTGCCACTCGATGGTTTTCTACGTCCACGGCTCGGAACACGCTAGAATCGAGATCATATGGACAAGGAGAAGAGACCACTCGGAGCAAACGTACCTCGAGAAACCACCGCCACCGATTTCTTGAAAGAGCTCGTAGCCTGATGTTGGTCATCACCATGTAGAAACGTAGTTGTCTATGACTTGACCCACCAGCGACTTTGGGATACTTCATCGTATGTGTAATTCCGCATTGACATGACCACCCTAACCGCGACAGGATCACCTTGTGACAGACGCGGTGGGACGAAATCACGTGATTTATGTCACAAGTAGTCCTTGCTTTCACAATGAATTATACTGACGGACTAATTTCTAAAGCTGAACACAGACACGTTGCTATCTAAAGGGCCGTGGATTTTGATTCTGTACTCCTCCTAAAAGCGCATGGTACTTGACACACTGTTGTCCCGAAAGAAGAAGAACGTAATTAGAGAATATACTCTATTTTGAGTGAGTTTATTACATTATATCGCGCTCATAATGGATTATATTCCGGTAGCACGCCATCACCATTAATGCTCCCAGCACCCTCAAATCACGCCTGACACAGGCCAGAACACGATTTTCTCCGTCGCTTGTTCCTGGGCAGCGCCGAAATGATCCTCGTTCGATGTGAGTCGGTGAATTCCCTGCTTGCAGCGAACACGATAAGAAATCGCGTGCTCAACCCGGATTCTCAGCAGCATGTAAAAAGGTATAAAAAGTGTCGTACCTTGCAGTGACATTTATCCTCGAATCTTGTACACGTTGAACATGCCTCTCCCTGACATGTCTGGTTTCTTCGTCGCTCTTGCATTCTTCACTGCGACCCTTCTTCAGGGTATGTGGTCGTTGTGATGCTTACCTTTAGATTCTTGTCTTAATCAATCTTATGTAGTCCAAGCTGCCCTGCCTCCCGACTGCGATCGTAATGCGACGATCGCTGCGGGTGATACTCCCAAAAGTATATCTACCAAATTCAAAGTCCCCATGTAAGCTTTTTCGTTGTCCAGCTAGCCAGGTAGTGTCAATGACTCACGTACGCAGTTCCCACCTCGCCTCTATCAACGCCGGGATCATTGACGCGAAGAGCAACAACCTTCAGACCGGCGAGGTGAGGCACCCCCGACAATCCCATGCATCCTAAGACTGGCTCTGACTCTTGTACAGGTCATCTGCCTGGGTCTCACAGGCAAAGATTGCAAGGCCCACGTCGTGGAGCCCGGGGATACCTGTGCTAGTGTCGCAGACACATACAACATTCCGCAGACCATGCTCCTACAAAATAACCCGAGCGTGAAGCAGACCTGCTCAAGCATCAATGCTGGCGAGGTCAGCCACCTTTTGGATGAAACTGTAATGAGCTGCATATCGCTGATATTGATACTCGGTCACTTCCCAGGTCCTGTGTGTCTGTGATTACACCAGAGTCAAGTAGAGCAAATCAGCTTGGATATTTATGCAAGGAACACCGGGCGTCAGAAATGCGGCCTTGGCATATTGATGACAATGTATTTCGTTTCCTTGGAAATTGAATGTTGTAGATGGTGCACTCGGAAGTGTTTATAGGCTGCTTGGGTAGTCCACTCTGGGATACGGCTAAAATCACAAGTGAAATCCAAGGACGGACAGTCTAGGAGGGAAGATTGGTCATACCCAGGGGTCGGAGTCGGATTGTGAGATACAATGTAGCTAGTTCTATTAGCTCTCTGTTGCCGAGCCACCCAGGGGCCTGTCTCGTGACATACCTTCTTTCACAGTCACACTGAATGTTGACACGCCGTGTGCTATACTGCTCATTAATTCTTAGAGCTGAATACGGAACAGGCGGTCACCTGTGCCCATCTAAAGGGTCGTAGCCCTGATTCCGCCTCCTGCTTAGGGGATTGCATGTGTACTTAGCAAGATACCATCACTAGCAAACACACAGTGTCCAACATGAGCTAGAACACAATCAATACTTACCGCGGATCCTCGCGCAGTTGTATGCAACTGATATCGAACCTTCTCCGTTGCTGTTTCATGTGTTCCGTGAACGCCGTGGGTAGCGCCGAAATGATCCTCCTTCGATGTGAATCGGTGGTTCCTGCTGGTTCTTTCGCCACTGTGAACATGATAGAAGTCTCGCACTCACCCCTTGAATCCCCCATGGCACGTAAAAAGGTATAAAAGGCTTTGTACTTTGCAGATAAAACGCCATTCGTCCGCGAATCTTGTGCACTTCACACTTTTGTCTTCGACATGTTTGGTCTCTTTGTCACCCTTGCGCTCGCCGCTACGACCGTCTTCCAGGGTGCGTGGTCGCTGTGAGGTTTACTTTGGCATTCTTGTCTCAACCTCGTGTAGTCCAAGCCACCCTCCCCGCCAACTGCGATCGCAATGCGACTGTCGCCCCAGGTAATACTTGCAACTGCATATCTGCCAAGTACAACGTCTCTACGTAAGCCCTTTCGTTGTCGAGCTTGTATCGACGACTTACCGCACACAGTTACCAGCTCGCGGCTGTCAACACCGGGATCATCGACCCAAACTGCGACAACCTTTATCCTGGCGAGGTGAGGCACCCCCGACAATCTCATCCATTCCAAGGCTGACTCCGACGCTTGTATAGGTTATTTGCTTGGGTCTCACTGGCCAAGACTGCAGGAGTACCCACGTCGTGGAGTCCGGGGATACCTGTATTACTATCGCAAACACATACAACATTACGCAGAGTACGCTCCTCAAGAACAACCCGAACGTGAATGAGATCTGCACAAACCTCTACCCTGGCGAGGTTAGCCACTTCTTGCATGAAATTGTGATGAACCGCAGGTTGCTGATGCCTGGTCATCCCCCAGGTCCTGTGTGTGTGCAGCAAGATCTATGTTAAGTAAATCGGGGTGAACATTCATGGCCGAAACACCGGGCGTGCGACGCAAGTCAGGAGTGGGGTCTTGGCATATGTGGAAATGTACTGTATGCATCTGTGTCCACAAAAATCAGGATCGTAAATTGAATTCAGAATCAAAGAGTGATGGAAACGAACGCCGTCCTTCACAATGCCTGCCTTTCGCCGCACCTGTTGATCCATCTCGAGTTTGACAATATTACATCCAGAGAACCACCCGCACGTTCGAGGACCAGTCAAACAATTTCCATTTGAATCTGAATTTGATGGCCGTCTTTTGGCCGTCTCTCATGTTCTCGGGTGTAGTAGGCGCTCCTCTCTTGTATCCGTTTGAACTCTTCATACAACTACTGAACACCGAGCATCGTGTCGGCAACGAGGTCTTGCCCAGTCCGCGGCGTCGTGTTTGTGCGTCGGACTCGGGGAGCGGGTAAGGCCAACGCCGGGGGACTTCGGCGAGACACGCGGGGCATGATAAAGCCCCGTCAAGTCCACTGGACAAGGATACATACAAACCTTCTGTCTGCGCCACGTTAGCGCCGGGGCCATTCTGGTAGATGCTTTGCCCGATCAATTAAAGATGTGAAAAATAATCCGAGGCTGAACGTACATGCTGTTCAGCGTGCGGAGTTGACCCGAGCGACTTCCACTCTGTACATGTTGTTTGAGTTTGAGTAGTTCAGGCGAATTTTGGTTTGTCAGACCGACGCTCCTTTCCTGGGACAGCGATACAAACCTGGACGAGGCGGTGGGCTGTTGACTTGAACCCGTCGTCACGGTCGGCCGTGATGACAATCCAACCACCGATATCACGTCTGCTAGGTAGTCAACACTGAGCATTCGACCCGAGTCCATTCAGTACCTCCAACTTGAAGCGCTCTGTCCGAGTCGAGTCTCGACCTCAAGTATGCGGCGCTACGACGCCTATGCTTAGTTAAACCCACTAGCCGAGGCTCATAACCTGAAACCGACGACAATCAACAAGAAAACAGCTCCCTATGGGCCATGAACCCGCATGGGCGAAGTCGCAGACAGGTTGTGCGGACTCGGGCGGTGTCAATATGGCGAATACTGCCAGCACATTGAAGTCGTGCAAGTGGGACGATGGGACCGTTGGGTCGAGAGTGGATCAAGCCAGGCGTGCATTGATGTGAGAAAGCGGAAAGCTCGAAGCTCGCTTGATGAACCATACGATCAACACGGGACGGAAACTAAAATATTCACCTTTCAGGTACTGTACTCCCAGATCCCTTTCCTCGATATTCGAAGGTTCTGACATGGCCACGAAGACGTAGGCTGAGATACCCACCCAGATGCCGCGCGCGGCTGATTTGTGTCGGCGCTTGAACTTCCCAAACGGCCAGTTGATCGCGGCTGACATCGCGCCCTGCAACAGCATGTTCGCTTGCTATACGAGCAGCCTTGGATCCTGTATTAACAGGAACAACGCATTTCCAAGGTGACCACCGGTAACATCACTTGAACTTTAATGTTGGATCAATTGAGAATGTATCCTAGCAGTCGACAATGATAAATATGATGATACCGTGCCTGGTTATAGCTCGACATGAGCACTGGGCTCCGAAACAGGCGTGCTTTCTAGCCCAGTGGCCACAGCTGATTCCGGGGACAATGGCACGGATACCTCAGTCTGGGAGATGTCCATCTGATGACCTGACAACGTGGCAGTAGCTGCCAGAACAGAAGCGAGCGTTGACGGCGTCACCGTGGCTGCGACTACGACGCTCGTCAGTGAGATCCCTGCACCTCCCCCCATCATGGCTTCCTCCAATTTTTCTCCCATGGCTGGCGCGCGAGAGCTGCCGAGACCAGGTACGAACCTCGTCCACCAAAACACGATTCTCAAGCCTCTGTCAAGTATCCGCTGTTTCAGTATGAATAACACCACGAGCCCAAAGAAAACGAGAGCTGAGATAATGAGCATCCGGTCGAGCCAGTCCGTTTGCTCGAGTGCAGTCACTAACTGCTTTGAGGTACCAATGAGGAGATTGAGCGTATCGTGTGCTTGCGAAGCCGATTGGAGATTGGCCGTGGAGGACTCTGTCAGAAGTGGCGTCAAGAGGTCATGCCAGAAAAAAAAAACACGAACCTAGGAGTTGCCCAGAGAGAACGCTCTGTTCGAGCTCCTTTTGCATGAGACCGATTGTCCGTTGTAGAGCATCCGCGACATTGTTGTTGGCCTTGATGAGCACGTCTTCTCTATCATGAAAAATGTGATTGTCAGTCCCAAGCCAGAAAGCTACCATGGGGTGGAGACACGAACGTGACTTTCTCGTTGGAAGGCGCCGCTTGTTCTTGGATGGAGGGCGACCGCAGGAGTTCTTCACGCTGCGATCTGGTCTGAGCATCAATGGCACGCTTCGAAGCGAGCACCGCGGCCCGGGAGTCCTTGCGTAGCCTATAAGAATAAGGCTAGGAAACAAACCAAAGGTCATTAACATACGTATCAAGTAACTTTAGATGTTCGTCCACTCTTGTTTTGAGGGCCGTGCGTGCCTTGGCATTCTGCTGGTCATCAACTAAAACATCCAGTTCCTATGAGGACCACCACAACGACCCAACACTAGTTGTCATTCATGATCGCAGGATAAAAATTACTCACTTCGACCTGCTTTGCTAGCTGTTCAATGTCCTCTCTGACTTCGGCAGCCCATGCTTGTTGGGTGGCAAGCGGTCCTGTACACGCTCGAAGGCGTGGTATTTGAAACGTCGAGAGGTCATTCTGACGCCGTTCAACCGACTCAAGAAGAGCCCGTGCTTCAGCGTCGAAAGTGACAGGGATTGGAGCCATGATTGTACATACCAAGGCCGAGTCGCACACAAGCCTCGCGACGGACCGGCCCGGCTCGGAATTGAAGCACTCGCGTGTCAACTTGATACGCGTCTCGTGAATCCATGTCACTATCCCTTGGACAGCGGTGCTATATGTATGTATTCTCACCCGCGTAAGCTGAACTTTTCAGCAACCAGGCTTCACTTAGATTGATCAGGAAGTCGGCGATGGCCGCTGTAATAGCCTGTCGGGCAGAGTACTGACACGGCTGACACGTTGGCGCTAAACCCGAATGGGCCTTTGAATAAATGCCAGTCTGCCTTTTCCCTATAGAGCGATTCCATAGTTTTTGGAACGTTGAAACGAGATGAACATGATAAAACATTCTTAACATGGCAGTGTGTTATCACCTTATCAAACAGAACGCGACTTACGGTCAGTGCGGGTGAGCCTTGCTCTGTCTCGACAACTGCCCAGCAGACCTGTGTTCCGATAATATAGTCACAGAGCCATGTCAAACGTCCGTCGCAGGCACTTCTGTTCTGATATACTCCTTTGGCGGCACTATTATACTAACTATCGTTTCAGATCAGACCTCTCCTCACGACGATACCTTATCCGAAATGGGCCCGAGGCACCATATAAGTGTGCAAACCCTCCCTGCCCGTATTCCTACGTCGTTTCCCAGGCATGTGGGTTGTAGCTGCTCTCGCCCTCACACTCACTTGTGTCGTGGCGTTTGACATTGCACGCCGCCATACCAAGAATGCAATACCCCAGTCCTCTTTCCCATTGCCTCCTGGTCCACGGGGCCTACCGTTCATCGGAAATGTCATCAGAGTCAATTCACATGCTCCGTGGTTGATGTACGCCGAATGGGCGAAGCAATACGGTATACAATCCTTATTCGCTCGTGTTGTTTTCTTACGTGTCCGGCTCTAGGAGACCTTGTCTATACCCGAATCCTGGGGAGGGACATCATCACCATCAATTCGGAGGCAGTCGCAAAGGATCTGCTCGAGAGTCGCTCCAGAAATTACTCTGACCGTCCCTTCCTTGCCACGAGGAGCTTGCAAGTTTTCTTCCAATCTGATGTCGGGCCAGACTAACGAGATCGTCCATGGTAGGTGTGGAAGAGACTTCAGTACTATTTTCTTGGAATATGGAGATAGATGGCGCTTGCACAGGCGTTTCTTTCATCAGACGTTCCAGAACGAGGCAGTCCATAGGTTCATCCCGCTGCAACATCGTAAGGTATGTCAACTATTGCGAAAGCTCCTGGACAGCCCGGACCGGTTCTCCGAACATATATCCCAGTACGTCTGTATGAACTTGCTCGACTGATGCCGACGGCCAGACTGCTGCTCCTTACAGGTACACAACATCGATCATCCTGAATAGTGTCTATGACTGCGACGCGAAGACCCAGACAGATGAACTCGTGGATATCGCTGCGGAGGCGCTCAAGATTACTGCGTTTGCTCTGCGTCCTGATGTCTCGATCCTCGTTGGCGCATTTCCGGCGCGTGAGTGTAGTGTTCACCTCATCTTCGTCATCCATCCCGACCACCGAGGGACAATTAGTTTTGGAACTTCCAACCTGGCTTCCTGGAATGTCATTCGTACGAAACATGGCGACTGCCAAAGCGCTCTCCAAGCGATACGTTGAGAAGCCGTTTCAGTACTCTTTACAGAGACTGGTAAGGGGACATGTAGCAATTTGCAAAAGTCTCATTGCTGTGTAAGTCTGAAAGTAGCTCTGCCCCATGCATGGTGTTCGATGCACTCCGAACCACGGAAGAAAAAGGTATCCCTTCAGACGCGGCGTGGATGAGGGACCTATCAGAAGCAGCTGCATCGGGATTCATAGGTGAATACAACACCTCTCTAGTGTCGACTTCTTCTAATTCAAGTTATTAGCTGCATCTGAGACGGTTAGTAACAATGCCCAATTTTATCTGTTGGTTTGCATGCTTATTGTTCTGTTTATGGAAGTCAAATTCTGTCATTTCGTTGTTTTTGCTGATGATGGTGATGAGTCCTAGGGCTCAGGAGGCGGCCCAGGAGCAAATTGATTCTGTGGTGGGCGGGAACAGATTGCCGACGGTCAAAGATCGACCATCACTGCCATATATTGACGCTATTCTTCGTGAAACACTCCGGTATTGTCCGGTGGTCCCTCTGGGTGAGCGACTCCCTATACATATTCCTTGGTTTTGAGTTATCCACCGATCAGGGATTCCACACGCTGTTGTGGATGATGACATATATGCTGGGTATCGCATCCCGAAAGGTGGGTGAATCGCGACTCGGGGAATTCCTATGTAATTATATGTATCCGCAGGAGCTATTGTCTCTCCCAATCTTTGGTCAGCACCGTAGCCCTCTGTAATCTATTCAATCCTGAACAGTTCCGTTACCACTTCGCTAGGTCAATGGCTCATGACGAAACCAAGTACCCGAAACCCTACGAATTTATACCCGAGCGCTTCCTTAACAATGATGGCACACTCAAACCCGATGATGTTGAAAATATCGCATATGGATTTGGTCGGCGCATTTGTGTCGGAAAACACTTCGCGGACATGTCTGTGTGGTCTACGATTGCCAAAGTATTGGCTGTGTTCACCATAAACAAGGCCAAGGACGTGAATGGGGTAGAAATCCCCGTAGAACCAAAGTTTTCCAGTGGCGTCGCCACGTAAGTAGTGCATACTAGGTACCGATGTGGTTGCTGATCATGATTGCGGTGTACGGTGCAGACATCCTCTCCCATTTCGGTGCAGTATTGTACCCAGGATTCCCGAGATGGATGCAGAGAAACTGGAGCGGCTGATTGAGGCGAGTACTGCGGAGTGATACTCAACTCAGAAACTAGATAAGTTGTACCTTTTTATTTTTGACCACATGATGCGTGTATGTCTTGATACTGGGGAACCCGCGGCGATCACTGTAATATTAGGTTGTTGGCGATGTACCATTCCTGCGAGCTCCGCTATCGATGCATGTCGTGATGCATTCTTTTAGTCCGTTTCAACTGGGCCAGTGCCAGATAAGCAGCTTTGTTCCCGGTGCTCTGGGTCATGGTTCGTCTCTTTAGTCCAGTTAAGTTGAACCCGGAGCAGAGATTAGCCAAATATACCATATTGACAGACATCTGAAACCAGTGGAGCAGGCTGCGGAACCCCCTGTGGAACCCCCTTATGGTAGACGAGGATTAAACTAGTCTTGAGTCATGGTGAGCAGCGGGTGCGGGATCCTGTGAGGGATCCTTTGTTGTCAGAGATCTACGACTAGTCACCAGGTCCGTATTTCTTGATCACTGGTTGCTACTGTCGTTGGCGCAGATTGTCGAAACGCAAGCCCAGTGTCTGATGTCCAACTGCTCCACTGCAGATAGTCAAGCACAAACGGCGATCCATGTGCTTCGACATCTCAAGGAGCGAGCCCTCTAGTATTATAATCGCCTCTGCATTATGTCGAACGATCATGCCGCATCATGCTTGCCTGAATTTTTAATCGCTGAAAGTTTCCGCGGACGAGTATGTAACCCAGCATTCAGCGACTTACTGTGATTTACAACAACAACCAAAAGGTCCCGACTGCCAAAGACCCTGCTCCAGGCCAAGTGAAGGTCACAGAGTCATGTAGTCCTGAAAATGTAGGTGACGTTCAAGCAAGTACTGTACCGTGCAGATATTCGTACATGATTGCCTTCAGTTTCTGAGCGGGTCGAGATGAGATCAATCGTTGACGGTGTATCATAAGCCGACATGAGTCGGGCTGCTGAACCCGTGCTTCAACCAAGCCAATCGCTTTAAATTCGGCTCTGGTGCGCTTTACGGTCGCTTGAACCGGGTGGCAACGAACACCTGTGGGCATAACTTATTCCTTACTCGAATTCTATCCACCCGTCGACCTCCGCTCGAACAGCAGCATGTTCGATCAAGATTTGGTGCTATACATGAAAGTGTCTTGGACATGGAGAAGGAGGTTGATAAGATGCCAACTTGAAGTATTGACCATTTTCGTGACCATCCATTTAACACGACCAATGGCCAACGATAAGTATTTGCACACGTCGGCCTCAAGTGTTGCTTCAACTAAGCCCGGACATGTACTATGTGTTTATTTGAGCCCACTTGCTAGGTCCCTCTTAGATCATCTGGCTGAGGAACGTACCTTGTGCGTCTTGTGAGCGGGGGTGTCGTATTTTGAATCGGAAAACAAACGTGCGGTGCAGGCCCTTGGCTGCCGGGTGGAGCCGAGTGCACAGCCACCCGATTATCAAGACTTTATGTAAATTAAACGTTAAACCCGAGTCAATTTACTATGAAAGACGTATGTATACAACCAACATGTTGGAGGAAACGACTAAAGGAATGGATGTAAAACATACAGTAGTGAGTAGAAATGCACGAGGAATATACGAAAAGTAATCTTATCTCCGATCGAGTACGGATGAGACAGGAGGCAGGGCGAACAAGCATATGACGCAATGAATTCAAAATAGTATGCCCTCCGGCACCGCAAATTTTGGCAAGGGTCAAGCAGTGGATCAAATGGCCCAAGAGTATCCGTTGCGAAACACTACCTTGGTTTTCAACATAAAAATAAGAACAAAGTAACGAAAAAGAGGGGTCCAGAGTGCGTCACGGGCGTCAGTAGCCCGTCATACCGGCCTCCTAAGCGCAAGTCAGCACTCACTAAATGAGAAAAAAAAAGCTTACTCACCAAGAGCCGACTTTTTTGGGCTGTCTCCTCTACGTACGCATCAGTGTACTTCTTGCTACTCAAAAGCATTCGAAGCATGGAGGAAGGGGTTGATACCGGAGTAAATGGGGTGGAAAGTAGAAAGGACAAGGACTTTCTTCCCCGCCAATTCGTGGCTTCGATAAGCATTCGATGAGGGTAGGCTCTGCATAGGACTTCGTAGATGGAACTTGCATACAAGTAGGATCGACGTGTAAAAAGAGCGTATTTTGGGTTGGTGAAGTGGAGGTAGAAGGAAGCTGTCACGATGTCAATCAAATAAGGAAAGTCCGAGCTCCAGTAGAGCACGGCACGGCGTTCGCGTTCATCCAGAATGGGATGGTTGTATCCGTGGGGGATGACTCGGTCTACAGCGTGTCCCCCAAGCAGGGAGAGGGTTTCTGCAACCCGTTCGACTTCGAGAAATGTTTCTGTTGTACCCCTCCGAGGTATGTAGGTTCCAGGAAGCAGAGGGATGACGCGCAAAACCAGCGAGTCGTGCTGGAGGTGTTTGCCGTAATGCCTGCGGTACTCAACTGTACGGACTCCCCAGTCGCGCCCGTGGCGGTGGTGTGTGCCTAGTTCCATAGAGAAACTCTTGATATCATATGTTGTTGGGAAGGGCGGTGCAAGCAGAGCCTCGCCGTTCTCATCCATGACAGTGTAGTGCAACGCTCGGTGTTGTGACCTGTTTTGCCTCACATCCGATAGTTTCAACGGATATCCTGTTTTTTTGATTCAACGCGTACATTTGAGTCTAGCCCTGTCCCAAACCCGGCGAAGCAAAAGTAACAAGGGCTGCTACCAAGCAACGGAAACCCGCATCGCGTTGCCCGTCCCCTTCACTTCATCGAGGCGCTTAGAATATCTAGTTCCCGTGCGATTAACGAGTTTGGACACTGTTTTCTCAGTGCTCTATATGAACATCAGGACTCATCAAGAAACAAGTAGCATAGAATACTTACTCCAGCCCTTTTTTGTCGCCTCGCTCCTTGCACTCCCTACCTGCAGCACGCCAGTCTTCGCAAAGCACATATAATTCTACCCTCTTAGGCGCATCGCATCGTATGACATAACTTGCACCCTCTTTGAGATGCCTAGCTTCGACAAGATGTCGGACAAACGCCTCGTATCCTATCGGACTCCGTTTCGATCTTGCAAAGGCATCGAGGCCGCTAAAATCTCTTAGAGCCGTCAAAGCATGGAGTTTGATATACCAGAACCTGCATCAAAAGAGACATGAATCCATCCTCGTCGCTCTAAGAAAAAATGACGCACCGTTTGTCGGGGACCTTGAACTCATTCTTGACCTTATCTGCTCTCTTGCTCATTCCGTTCACGATACAGGTACGTATTGTCTCAGAGACGCTCTTTCCAAAGAATTTGACCTTGCCGTCTGATTCCTTCTCGAGCTGCTGCTGCATCGCAAGGAGACGCGCGCTCTCGTCCATCATCTAAATTCAGACATCAAGGCTCCTAATCGCTCGACGTTCCGAATTCCCCGACGCACCTTGGCTTCAAACGCGCGATCCTTATCCTCGGAAAAGAACTTCTCAGCAGCCTTGACAGATGTGATTGTGGCTGCTTGATCCTTTCTTGCTTGGTTACGAACATGAACTGAGTCGACAAAGACCAACACACACCATCATCTGACTAGCTTCCTCCAGCGCAAGCACAGCGCTTTCCACTCTTCTGTCATCGCTGTAGTAGAAATCACGGAGCATTTCCCTGTTTTGCTCCCGAGCATATACTTGGAGTAGTCTGCTGGCAGGTGCGAGGGGCTCTCCACCGTCCTCAATCAGGCGGAAGAAAGAGCCAAGCGGGAGCCGCTTGTGCAGGTGTAACAGGACATGGTATACTGATAAAAGCGCTCAACTAGGCGACCACGATGATACAAAAGATACACACACCTAGTTCAGTATCCCCACTATCCACTGCCTTCAATAACGCTAATTTGTCTTCTTTCATCGTCAACAAAAGCGGTACCTGATCCGATGCACGTATTTCGTGGTCGAGAAGCTTCATGCAAGTTGATGCAGGTAAGACAATAATGGTAAATTTGAAGACAAAATATGCCTACCTTGGTCGCTAAGCCTGCCCTGCCGACTTCCCATGCGCGACATGCAATATCTGCGTAACTCACAACGCCATTCCCAAGCTTCTCAAACTTGTCGACGATTACCTTGCACAGCTCCTCGTCTTCGGTGTCTGTCGCGGAAGATTTAGATCGTGCAATCTTTGCGCCAGCCCAGTGCTTCAACACGATGTCAGCCTTAAGTGATAGGTGTGATGAGATTCGAAGAGCGAGAAGGTGCAGGTTCCTCGATGTCAACCGGGTGATGAGATGCATCGGGGACAAGTGTTGATATCTAACACACAACCTTCAGTATGATAGTCAAAGTATAGTAGGGCACTTTACTTACTGGGAGTAGGTTAGTGGTATCCCTATCTCATAGAACCTGACCGAGTTCAGCACCTTCAGTGCCTGTCCCATAGCTACGAAATCACCCGGGTTGTAGAGATCCAGAAAACCCCAGCCAAACTTAGCTACCTAAATTTACCGCTCATCAATTGACGGAAAGTAGAGGCCATCAGGGACTGACATTGAGGAGTCGGCGTTGCCAGTACGGCTCCCATTCGTGACCTGCAGCGTCAATACATTCGTTGACAGCCGCTGCGAGCTCGGGTCGAATCGATCGAATACTCTCGTCCGCCTTGGATGACCGCCGAGTGAAGTTCTCCCAAGCGTCATAGAGTATTGCAGATGGAGACGTAGAACCGGGTCGAAAAACCGACATCGACGATACTACGTGAAAATAAGTTCGTGGCCCCATCTCACAAGTATCATCCATACCGGGTACTTTCTGTATAAAATCAGAGACTTCTTGGCCAATGACACGCACCCCATCGAGTTCTGTAATCGAAAACGTCGCTCCGGAATAGAAATACCTGTCATACTCTAAGTTTCGCTGCAATATAATATATCCGAGATTTAGTAACTTACCGCAGTGTGTCACCAGACGGTCCGACCAAAAGTGCAAAATCATTCCACGTGACGAGAATGGCATCGTTCCCGCACCATTCAACTTGATTTACTGAACCCTCCGCGCCAGCCGTTTGCGCGTCAAATTCTGCAAGGCTACGTTGAAAGTCGGTCGAGACGACCCATAAGAGGCCATTATAGCTCAAGAGTGCCAGCAGCTTGCCATTCGGAGAGGGAGATACCCTCAAAAATGGCCCACGCGCGACACGTTGGTCTACGCTCTCCAGGTTATCAACAGCCAGAATTGTCGCCTCTACGGATAGCAGCACTTCAACATGTCGTGAGATGTTCTGATCAGGCGGGATGACAGCCCACGCATGTGGTGGCTCCGACAATCCTATGAATCGTCGCTCAGTCCTCTCACGCCAAAAACGCGGACCTCACCCACACACCAGGATTCGCCAACGTGAGCGGCTTGCCGCCTTCCCAATCTTTGATCTCCAAAAGCGTTAATGACCCCGTCAGCGCCACCAATCCGTTTTCATGGATCCTGGCGTCTATTATACCCAATTCCGCTGCCTCAGATCCAAGCGAGTGCTGTTGATAGTCGCCTTGGAGGTCGTATAGTCGATAGACACCTTCTTCGTTGACCACCACCAGCCGTTCGTCAGCAGTCCATCCAAAGCGAATAATTTTTCCTTGGTCCCACTGTTCGCTACATCATCAGTACCCTCGACTAGTTTGAATGTGGTAGAATGTGGTAGAATACGCACGTTGAGTAACAGCAACCCTTCGCCTGCGGATGAAAACACTTGAATCTGAGACCTCGAGAAAGCAGGACCGGCACTTCCGATAGCAATTATTTTCGAAGTATCACGCATGAGTGCTGTGGGCGGATTAGCACGTATAGTCATCCACATGTTGTTGCGTGACACAGCATAAGGTACGTACCGATGGGGCCACCGTTTCGACACCCGGCGATGATGAAGTCGCTCAAATCGGGGAGCTTCCCTGGTATTGAATAGAGCTGTAAACGGCGGTAGAACACGTTTCCTTCTGGCATTGCCTCCCAAGTAGTGGTGGGGTGCTCGACGGCAGAGTCCATCGCGTCGTCTCGAATAGTATACCTTCGGTCGGTTTTGTTGGAAACTATGGGTTGTTCGGGCTTGTTCCAAGGGTTCCAAGCAGCACGATCGAAACAACCAAGTGCGCGCACCTGGCAGTTCACAAGTGCGTTGGATGTCGTCCGACCCGGCTGCCAAATATGGCAATAACCACCTTTGGTAGGTTCACAACAAGAATAGCATACACGAGCTACATGAGTGATACATGATTTACAATTAATGTCTAATAATCCATCGAAATATGGATACATACGAGTCTAGTGTACGAGATAGAGCGAGGAATACAATAGGAAAGGGTGTAGTACATGCCAGCCCAAGGCTGCGTATAAACCTCCAGGGTTAATTGCCACTGTCCACCCAAAAGAACGCAGGGTGCTAATACACTTTGATAGGAACACATGCCCTCACGGTGTCCTGCCCAACCAAGACAGAGACATCAAGGTAATGCTGCAACAAGAGTGAGATACGGACGCTCGAAACATTCTGTAAACAATAGCTCTCACCTTGACGCTTATTCCGGGCCAATTTACATTGGGCAGCATGTCCTTCGACAGTCGCACTTTCCCTTTGTAAAGGCCATCAGGAAGATTCTGCACCACGTCATTCGCCCGAGGACGCTTTGGGAAACCAATGGAAACCTGTGTCTGCAAGGTTTGCGATACAGAGAAAGTTTCCCGTGGGCAATCGGCTAAAGATTTGTTTACGGGAAAGGACCTATTCCGAGTGTGAGGTCGAGTGGGTATCTTGATTGACCGTTTCAGCAACTTAGAACGAGGAATGAATGGGTATGCTTGACTGTCGGAGTCGTCGCTAGCAGGTGGCGTATCTGGAAGAGTCGGTGATTGTGGGGTGGGTTGTGGGGAGAAAATGATTTTGCGGATAAGGGATACGACTACAGTTGCATCAGCGGCAATTTCCTTGACTAAAGACGGTAACCCAGTGTTCGTTGTGAACACAACAAAATATGGGATGGAACCACAGCGGGAAAATGATTGGGGGCGAGGAAGTGTCACCTGTGATGGAAGTCGTCAACTCTCGTCTTCGGGATCAACTCGCATCTTTTCTTACCGCGCAGTTAAACGGAATCGGTCGCTCTGACATCAATGGTAGCTCGAACCAAGATTGTGATTCCAAGGCAGAACTATCAATGGATTGGAAATCGGTGTCCGGTTGGAATAACACAGGAGCCTCTAGTCTGGAAGAACAGGTGAGCATCTATCTTATACGCAGGGATCGACGCACATGGCTTGGTTTCCAGACCCGTCGCACTCTTCCCAGGTCGCCACGATTCGGTATGCCACCTCAAATTCCTCCGTCGTAGGCCGTTTTGGACATTCTCCAACGGTGGCCGTGGATGAGAACGTCGACGGCATTTGCTCGCCAAATTGCGACCCACGAGGAAGCTCGAAACTAAATTCGCAGGAACGGCACGCAGGGCTATTCAAACTTGTCGTACTAGGTTTCTTGCGAATTGTCAGTGCCTCACGGATCGTTGATCGGGAATCCGAAATAGGCGAGAGGAAAACTGCGGCGGACGAAGACAAGAATACGTGTCGGTGTTTTTTGACCATCGGGTTATAACCATCCTCGTTGTCTGCATTGTCCTTGACGGACGAATATTCAAATGCTCCTTCCAACTGGCTTTTGTTAGTCGATGGAAAGGAGGAATGTGACAAGCAGCATACAGAAATCGTTAGGCGACCATTCTGGGAACAGCTGGAATCAAGAATAACCTTTCCCTCAATCTTGTCCTCCTCGCCGAACACCGGACGAGATTGCGAGGTTGCTAGTCCAGGTTGCCTTATCACCTTTATAGAAGAACTATATATTCGCATATCCAAAAGTAAGGAACTAGAGGACCCAGCTAAGTAGATTCTCACTGGGCTATGAGATTTACTCACCGGAAGGACGAAACATGCGTATGAGGAGAACTAAGCAACCCATCGAGTTTCGTGTCCTGCACGTAACCTGCTGGCACTGCTGGAGATCGAATGATAAGGGAAGGCTTGATAGGTATCATCCTGAGCTCAGGAGTAGGAAGGACGGAACGAAAGGGACGAGTACTACCGTCCCGACTGATATAGGTTGACACTTGCCGTACAGCATATTGACACAGGGCGGAAAAATAACTGTCTTGGTCCCTGTCTGCGGAGATTGGGTAACTCGCGTAGCTGTGTGATCGGATAGTCCGGGTACTTCATTGTTGAGTTCACGCTAATAGTGTATCAGACTGATTAGGGCCTTGTGGCTACCAGGTTTTCAAGGAGTACACGCTGCTGAACTAGCGCAGGAATGATCCAAACTTCGAGGGTCTCACGGGGACATCTACAATCTGATCGTAGTTAAACCATTCGCCTGCTGGAAAATCTAATTATTAGACCATCACGTTGCGGAGGGTTACGCGGTCAAACAAAATACAACTCTCACTCACAATTAGCTCAACCAATGAGTGTTCGTCGCAGGTCTTCCGAAGACTTAGCCTTTGATACCGCTTGCCGCGAGAGAGTCTACTCCGGCAATAGCCGGTTGTCAGCCAAGTCGCAAATCCTCACCCGTGTATTTACCACGCTGAGCCGAGGGGAAGTGCCGCAAGCATAGCGAGTTCTGTTAGAGCTTGTTGGAAGAATGCGTTCGGTAATGACACAAAGGCAGTCGCCACCCCAGACCTGGTGGAAAGACACCTCCAAAATTGCGAAGTTGAACAGACCCTCAGGGTATGGATAGCGGAAACTTGGCTCTTGTCTGCGATCTAAACTCGGGATGAAAATTTACTGCGCCACCAGGGCTGTCCCAACACAAATCAGGGCGAAACTCAGGATAAGTCTGGCAGTTACCACATGCCAAAGGGTCGGGGATTGAATGGTGTGATCAGTTAAACTGTGGGCCCCAGAAGTGAAAAGTCAAGCGAGTATGGTACAACTCTGCAGCTGATTGGAACAAAAAAAATAAGTATCTGGTACTGTAACAACAATCACCTGCCTAGCTCATCACGATGTTGATGAGCCATTATTTATAACTCGGTCCCGGTAGTAATAACGTGTCAGATGTACCAGATGGAGCGTGCCATTATCACCCCTGCATGGATGTACTGTCGTGCAATTGCCTGTTCCGAAGGCGATGTAATCCACGTACTCCACTAACTTGGGGCCAGTAGAACGTTCTTACCGTGGTAGGATCAGGGGCTGGGGACATCATTGACTTCCAGTGGGCTGGCAACGGAAATGACCATCAGGACAGTGCTTTTCTGAATGGGCAGGACCCGCGTTGGTAGTCCCAATCCGCATGGAGTGTTGTTATCTGGATGATAAGTGAACATCGTGATCGTGAACATTTTTTGCCGTACGGTGGTCGCACTGGTACTACTCTCTTGCTCTGTGCATTTCGCAACTCCGCTATGGACCCCCGACGAAGTTCAACAACGTTCAACCTCGAAATAGAGCAATTGCAAAGTAACCATCTGTCCAAAACTGGGTCGACAGGCCAACATACGAAAGGGATGATGAACACTTGGGAAAGCTTACAGACTTCAAAACCGTGTAGCGAATATCCCGAGTCAAGCTTTAGGTTCGGTGGGACATGTTTAGGCTGAGGAGTCCTTTGCTGGCAGCAAGTGGAGTCAAATCGGATTCTTTCAGGGACTGAGCAGGGGCCTGGGGTGAACGACGGTCTGTCTTGAAAGCATGGGCAGAACCCGACATCGAGTATCATGGTACTGGCCTGTGAATGTCGCATCCTCGGTGTACAACGCCACACACTCATTATAGTATTGCTTGTCGACTCGAATCACGCACTCATCTCCTCTTGAAGTCAGGTCGATGAAAAGCGTCTTGGTCACAGGTTCAATTATTGGTGTCTTCTGGGTTGATCTGATGGACTAAGAACACATCCAGGTGGATCTGGCGTCCTCGGGACTGCCGTGTACAATGCATTCCAGCGCGCAGGCGCCAGCACTCTTGGTTTATCGTTCTCACAAATCAGACAAGGGCTCGTCAGACTCGATTTGACCGATGATCTACTTTCCCAGGGAGCCGCGACCCTCCGTAAGCTGTTTGACGAACACAAGTTCACATGTAGGTGGCAGTTGGCGCTCGGACTGGTTTGATGCCGATCGACCGAACCTATTCAAGGGGTGATTCACTGCGCAGCCGAAAGGCGGCCAGACGCATTCAAAGAAGTAAGTCACTGTCCCGATCAGTGTGATATCATCAAATAACCGTCTGCAGGGTGGTGCCGCAGCCGCTGTGAAGGTCCGTCCGAGCCCGAAGCCCAGTTCTGTGACGCTACCCCAATATCTGTAGCTCAACCAAGATGTGCCTGGGCAGCTTGCCCAAATTTGCAAGGACAGCGATGCCACCCTTGTATACATCTCCACAGGTACGAGGTCGATGTGGGTGCCCTGGCGATGTACGTACTTTCTCACACAGAAGGTGCCCTGGAATGTAGATTATGTCTTTGACGGTAGAAACCCGCCTTACAAACCAGGAAGCGAGACCAACCCGTTGCAAGAGTATGGTATCACCAAGCTTGCTGGCGAGAAGGCCGTTCTAGGTGTCAGCGGTGCCAAGGTCGTGGTTGTTCGGGTTCCCGTGCTGTAAGTTGTCCTTAGGTTACACGTTGAATCTCTTGACATATGATCATGAAGCTATGGGCCAGCTCCAAAGAATTCAGATACAGCGGTCAACATTCTCCTTGATGTTGTCCAGGATCAATCTGGAAAGACTTACAAGATGGATGACTATGCGCAAAGATACCCTACGAACGTTCTAGATATAGCGTCATTCCTTGTCCGTCTGTCGGGTATGTGTTTAGTCTCATGCCTGATCGTTTCCCCTTCACTATCGAAGCAGAATTGGACAAGGTTCTCCCCCGACTCGTGCACTATTCGGCAAGCGAATGTCTGACCAAATACAACATGTGCGAGATATTCGGAAGGGTTCTCAACTTGCCCATAAGCCACATCATACGTGACAATTCTACCCCAGCGGACGCGGTCGCGCGTCCCAGAGACTGTCACTTGTCCACGGAAGAGACAGTAGAGTTGGTCGGTGACTTGGGCAGCTCAAAGTTCGAGAACTGGTGGGCCACATACTTGGGCAGCACTCAGACAGGGTAGAGGATAACTCAAGCAAGCGGTCTCAATCCTGTTTACAATATGATACAAGAATATGTCATTCTCAGGGAACAGCATGATTCATCGCAAACGCCCTCACTTCTGCGCCTTCTTCTCTACCGGATATGGCTTTTGAGCGGACGAGCATTTCGCATATTGTTCCTTGACCTTTTGAACACGAGTTCCATGTCGTCAAACTTCAAACAACAGAGCCTTGGCAACGTACCGCGTCGCTAAAGTATTCTATCCGCGTAAATGAGGTATGGCTGCTCTAGGGATTGAAGTGGCCCTACCTGCGCGTTGTTCGACATCCTTCATGGGTTTAGAGCAAGTCCCATCGATGGACGATACGCCCATCGGGAGGTGCGATTCTGTTGCTTCGAGTGGAGGCGACTGAGTGCCAGACGACATTGTTTTTGACCAGGTGTGTAACACCCTATACTGGGTGACATCATACATCGGACATCGCCGAAAACATGTGCAAAGAAAGAAATCGTTTTTTATTTTATTTTTTCAATCGCATTCAAGCTCTACGCCTCGCGATCGCTCGGACAGCTAATAAGAGCATCAGGCCACGATTGAATAGTCTATATTTCCCTTCAAACACCGACATGGTTTTTCTCGACTCTGAACTCGTATCCCGACAGGTCTATTTCCTCGAATACCGCGGACGCACCCACGACGGGGAACAACGATTCAGCACGTATCGCCATAGACGAAACGACACCCCGGATCCAGTCAGGGACGATAGGTCGTATATCCCAATCGGAACCGTGCGGCTTGTTGTGTGATACGGAGATCCGCGGGGCCCGTTGCCAATTGACCTAGAACATATACATCTTTTTCACAGCCGGACCGCGACGGACCATCGCCAAAGGGCAATGTACGGAAACGGTTGAGACGGAACGGAAGGATTTCACTCACACCAGCATATTGGTCAATATACCGGGTATGTATGCGGTATACGGTCCACCACGGGCGTTGCAAGCCATCTAGGTACATATTACTGGCGAAAATCTCGAGCTACTCACCGGAAATTTACCCGTGTCTGTACCCGTGTCGGGTACCGCCTTCCGTCTGACATAAATCGACAACGTTATAACGTCCCACGCGGACAAGAGGATAATGCGAGCTGACAACATTGCAGGCAGACCTCGTCTACGTTACCACGAGGTGTAGCTTTGAAGAATCACCCTGGCAACGGAGCTTGGGGGTGTAGAGTATGTGGATGGGTAAGATGTAAGGCCATTACCGTTCTTGAGTAATTTCCATGGGTGGACGCATAAGCCAACGATGGTTGCAATGTATCTGCCCCGTCGGAAATTCTGTAACACGACCACCATTACATCGCGTCGGCGCACGTTAATCATCAAGTATACCACAGTCGACCCACAATGAAACGAGGAAGCAGCACGGTCAGGTCGCATCCCGCCGAAACTGAATTGGCGGACATATTCGTTTCTGCCCACATGCATGCACGCGAACCATCCATTTCCAAAAGCCAAGCCGGGAGAAGCAGGAAATGAATCGCCGTTCACTCTCCGACAACACAAAACAAACATACCCCACTTGGTGGACTAGTTTATTCGATGAGCCATGCTAATGTGTCTCGCGCATCGAAAGAAGACAGTTTTTTGCTCACCTGCGTAATGACGAAGGAAGCGGAGATGAATCACACCTGGTCATCTGGTGAGCCACATTGGGCAAGTGAACGTAGTAAGTATGGACCCACCCCAAATCTCGTGGTGTGAGATTATCATCCAAAAATCAGCACAAGGGATCGATGGGCGGCCAGGAAGCTTCTCCGTTTACAGCCACAGCGTAAGAGGAGCTTGCCAAGATATCAATCAAACACACGATAGAAGGTGTCAGGAGAGGTGCTAAAAGCTGTGACCAAAGTGCCACAGCAGGTATCCTTGCCCCAGCCTGGTGCGTTCTCCGTTTCGAAGCGAGATGGCGCCTCAGAAGCGGATACCCACGCGATAAGTGTTACCATATTGCTTATGCATGACACGAGGCTCGCGACCATTACCCAAGCCAGATTGGAACCATCAATGGAAGCAGGTCGTTGTACGATTGAACCGACACCATGTGCTTTGATGAAGAGGAGCGCAATTGCCGCGGTGGGTGTAACAAATGTTTCAATACAAAGAAGCAACGACTTTCCAGAAGTTCAGCGATAGGGTCTTGAATCGAGAACCTTCCCTTACGAATATCTTGTGCACAGGAAACCACGATAGTGGCAACGATGCCTGCCAAAATAAGAAGCCATAAAGTTCTTCCAGACGAAGCCGGAAGCGAACGGCTGCGGTCCAATCGTGTTCATAAGAGATTGTGTATCCATACATCGAAGGGATGTATTCACGTACCGAGGGGACTATTCACGCTACAGCCCATCGAACCACACGTCCAACGCTCGCCTGTATCCCATACCATATACTGCAATTCCATTTTAAACACAGGCCACGAGGAAGAGAGCTGTCCGGTGTCCTCACCAAGCCGTGTGCCTTGATTGAGGACACCACAAATTCTCAAAGACTCCGATGTTCGTGTGGATGACGAATGAAAATGTGACAGAGAAAGCTGCGCCAGGTCGTGCGTTTGAAGTCAGGAACTATGAACCCCAACCATATGCAGATCCAGACGTGCCACCAGGCCATGCCCAAGTGAATCACAGATGAGACGATCAACCAACTGGGAAAGCGATGTAAACAATGCAGAGGGTTCTGTTTTTCTGTCAAATTACACGAGGGGCTCCAACTCACGTGTTGATGTTGAACATGGCTGCCAGCTGCGTTGAACTCCGTGCAACGTCGTGTTGCTGTTCTGGAAGAAAGGAAACCCCTAGACGCACAAGCAACATGGGTGTACCCGTGCCATGTCCTGTTTTCGGGGAATACTGCCAGCAGGAACTCATTCTTGTGAAGGGCCGAGACAGTCAGGCAATGGTACAGACAGACGTACGGTGATTAATTGCTGAGCTGCAAGTGAGGCTCGGATCGTGAGGAAGTTGAAGGGTTTGGGTATGTCTGCGGACCACCCTTATGGCGACTCGTCGGAAGCTCCTCAGCAGATGTTTCGGTGTGCTCAAAAAGAATTGGTACAACAGGTCCAACATGAGATAGAAACCCCACCTTCCCGTCAATGCGGGATTCCTTACTATCTCGGCCTCGACCCAGTTGAACTTGAAACACGAACGATAATAGCTCAGGTCCGAGGAACCCTCCCGTTGGTTGCTGATAAGAGATCCTAAACATATACTTTTCAACCTTTGGAGATAACACGCAGACGGCTTACATCCGAGTCCGAACAAGCACACTAGTCAAGTCCAAGAGATCGCGCAGAATGGCGGTCCACTACTAACATGCCAGAGAACAGGCGAAACTGCGGAAAGATACGTCAATCAGCAGTGTTATCGAGAACCATCAAGTAGAGGATATGAATTAAATTGATGCTTGTCTCAAAATACATGCATGTCTTGTCGGCCTGGGTATGCTGGGATCACACAACAGTAGTAATGCAAAGTAAGCGAACCGGACAAGACATAAACAAAGTGAGATAGTCATATGCTGGATCATAAAGATGGTGTGAGATGCTAGGAATAGATGAAGGTGATGATATAC
>JBBPUH010000013.1:4904-86316 GCA_038094555.1 Boletus aff. phaeocephalus
GACAGAGAGAGCCAGGTCATCGCATCGCATCAGACGGCGATCAGACATGAGTACGGCGATGGAACACGCACACGTCGACAGCTGGAACGCGCTAGGTCTCAAACCGGTCTCGTTGGGCTGTGTTCGCTTTCAACGCTCGAGTTGTCAAGGGAAAGGGATGGAATGGGACAAGGCCCCTTCATACATACGCGGGCCACTGGCAAGGCCTTCAGGGCACCCACGTCGGACACGTCGCGCACGTCACCCCCAAGCCCGCAGCCTTGGCATCGGCCCATTTGCCTTTGGGATGGTCAGACTTGAGGCCTCAGACCTCAGGTTCCAAGTCACTCCGTTGGCATGTCTTGCCTTGTGAATTACCATACACCCGTTGGGAGGTGACATGGACAGATCTGCGACAGGGGGCGACGGATAGAGGACGTGTAGTCGTCAGTATCAGTGTCAGCACCGTCATCAGCATCAGCGTCTCAGATGGAACTGGCGACAGGCGATGCGCGTGATTCAGCATGCCTTCGTCTCCAAAACGAATTGGTCGAGTCTCATCCCGAGACGGGGTTGGAACCGACGGGTGTAGAATAAAGCGTCTTGAAATGTTGTCAGAAGGGTGAGTCCAAACAGCAATGTTTCAAGTGACTCCACTCAACCGAGTTGTGACTTTCGATAACAGAATCTGCGCCCAAGCAACCACGCGCTTCATACAAGTTACCGAGTCGATTAGTCGAGCGTATCGTATCAATAATGATGGACGGATAAAGTAGTCTACAAATTCTTAAGAATTGAAAAATGTTAATGAATATTGAAACCCAGAAACTTGATGGCTGAACAAGGCGTGACATACACTGCATCGGCACAAACCTATAGGCGAGATGAGGACGTCCCTCGGGTGTCGGTACGGCCAGGTTGCATGTGATGCTCGAGTGCCTTGATGTCGATATTGAATCCAGCCTCAAGGCAACGGCTCTCGACTGCTCGAAAGTTTGTTCAAATGGATGTATACGTCCGTTCCAAATCCATCCATGGAGATGAGCCGCAAATCGCCGCCAAAGTATCTCGCGTACTATATGCATACGGGGGAAAAAGTGAGAAAGTTGGTGCTGGTGGGAACCCGAGGGCGGAGATGGAGAGGACACACCAGTCGAGAGAGTGGAAGACCGTACCCGAAACCCGCCATCGGTGCTTGGAAGTCGCTCGCGTGAAAGTCTTGGTCGATGCTCTGGCCTGCCATAGTGGTGTACATATAAGTCCATATGAGCGGGATAGCACTCCTCGGAATGCCGCCCCCTTCGTCTGAGATCTTGATCGTAATATCTTCACGCCCCTCTATGACGATGACTTTGATAGGAGGGTATCCACGGAGGCCACTCCTTTCGTTGGGAGATTCCTTGGCAACACGATCCTCGTAGTCGGCGCCGAATCTCTCCACGACCGCTCTTAATGAATTCTTGAGTAACTCGAAAACAATATGGGACAGATGTGCAGGAACGTATGGGAACGTTAAATCACCAGGACAGATGAGTTGAACAGGCGGTCCGCGGAACATGGCATAGTGTTCTTCACAAACAAACCTCGCGTTCTCTATGGCTTCTTGGACAATGTCGTGTACGTCCTGGGGGCACGTAGGGTGTGAGAAGATAGATAGAATGAGGGAGAACGACGCACGGCATGTGTACAGATGATGCCTACATAGTCCTTGTGTGATTGTTGGGTATTCAATGCCACGTCTTGAGACGAATCAGCAACATTCTATATACACGGACCAGAGGGACTCACGTTGTCCGATCAAGAACCGTATGCCGATTCGCGACATGTAAAACCTATCCAACCATGCCTGGACGTCGTCTCCACCATGGCCATAACCGGACAGTCCCAGTCCCATGCCGGGCTTGATTCCCTTTGCTCTCTGCCATTCCAAGACCCCCTGCGCGACGGTGGTGACCGTCGGATCGTGTCTTCGTTTGATAGTTTCCAGAGTCTTTGTAAATCTGGCATTGTAATCGTGTACCTCGGGTGGGTAAGCATGTGACGGGGTCTGTGCATAGTAGCTGCAAATGCGATGGATAAAGTGAACGAAGATGTCGACAGGACACCAACCTTCGTTCGGCAGGGATGCGTAGCTTCACGCTGCCATTTCGAAGTCCATATGCGCCAACGTCCCCAGATGGTCCCCCCGTTTTGCCGACACAAACTTCTTCGCCCATGCCACTCGCGGCACCATGCCCGTCGAGGTAAGACGTAGACAGGGAAGGATTGGGGACATTCCCAAGGAGATGGACGTTCCCGTCCTCCCTGTCTGTGCGAGCAACGAGTGATTGGCGTGCGGTAGGAGAGAGGGAGAGAGGCGGAAAGTGGACCAGTTCCTGCAGGGTGGTTCTCCGTTGGTGACGACACACGGCGGATGTATTAGCGATGGACCTACCTCGAAGCTCTGCGCGTACCAATTCTTGACTTTTCGAATGGATGGCATCTCGCTCAGGTTGTGCGGGAGTTCATCGAGTTCTTTGACGCGATGGGCGAGACGGACGGGTAGTTCATCTGGACGACGATAACTCAGATGACACACAGCATGCCGTGAATGACTTACCAGATAGGAACTGACTGGCTCGTAGGAGTGTCCCTTGGCTGGGATGTTGTCCAAACAGGACCATCTGCTGGAGGGAGACTAGTTTCCGTCAGCACGACGGAGAGCATGGCAGACGAGAGACTCGCCTCCGGTCTGGGGAAAAGACGCGAAGTGATGAATCTTGTCCCACAGTGCGGACGAGATGCGGAACATGGCAAGATACTGAATCACGTGAAGACTAAAGGTAGACTATCACTCAGGCTGAGTAAACCCATCAGACATACCTGCGTGATCTAATGTAATTTAAACAACTTGGACACCGCATAAAACCATATAACATCATTCTCATCCTTTGTGTGATGGCGAGCATCGTCTCTGGTCCAGCGCGTGCAGCCTTGCAATCACTCGACCACGACAGCATCGCATTCCTGCAGAACCTCCCCAAGGCAGAGCTACACGCTCACCTCCACGGATCCATCCCCCTCGCAACCCTCCAACGCCTCGCGACCGACTTCGCGCCTTCGCCAGACATCGAGGCAGGCGTCGCAGCCACCATCGCCCAACTCCAGGCCAACGTCGTCCTCACAGAGATCTCAGAGTTCTTTCACCTCTTCCCTGCCATCTACGCACTCATCGCGACCCCCGCCGCACTCGCCCAAGCCACGCGAGATGTCCTCCACGCGTTTCTGACCGAACAACCCCCACCCTCGGGGTTCGCTTACCACCCCGCACCGGATTGCAGTTACCTCGAACTCCGTTCGACCCCTCGCGCGACGTCCCATATGAGCAGAGAACAGTATCTCCTCACCGTCCTCTCTGAAATCCGTGCGTTCCCCGGTCGTGCCGCACTCATCGTGTCCGTCGATCGTCGCATGTCCGAACAAGACGTCGAGGAATGCGTCGACCTCGCCATCAAACTGCATCAACAGGGAGAGCCCGTCGTCGGGCTCGATCTGTGTGGTAACCCCTTGGAGGGAAACGTAGATAGGTTCGAGACACACTTTGAACGCGCGCGTGAGGCTGGATTGGGGTTGACCGTCCACGTCGCAGAGACAAAACTCAATGGGCACTCGAGCGAGTCGTTTGTCCTCCTTTCTTGGCATCCGGATAGATTGGGTCATGCCACCTACCTCGAGGAGCCGCAGCGAGACTTGTTCTTGGCCGATATACCACCGCTGGACACTCAAGTGCCTCAGATACCTCCTCCAAACGGTCAAGTACCTGATCCGATACCCCATCATCATAGGATCTTTTATGCCCTGTGGAGGAAGCACGTACTATTGCTCTCACGAAAGTATCAGCAAGCAAGCCTTCATGTCGATCCCCAAGACGATACGGAAGAACGTGCGGCGCGTGAAGTCGCAAAAGAGATACAGGCTCTCAGGGAATTAGCTGGCAAGCAATACAAACCATGCATCGAAATATGTCTCACCTCAAACTTGTTGTAAGTCGGAGTTGTTTTTCGAGCGACAACAACGTCCGAGCCTGCCCTCCAGGACCAAAACCGTCGCACAATTAGAAGAACACCATATCAGACACTACCTCGCAAACAACCACCCGGTCGTGATCTGTGTACGTGTGTCCCGGCGTGACACTTTTGTCCCTGCTCAACATGTTTGCAGACGGACGACATTCTTCCCTTCAGGACGACCTTGCTTGCGGAATATGCCCTTCTTCTGGCTGAGCCTCCGCATGGTTTAGGCCTTAGCCGTGATGAGGTTCGGAAAATCGCAGAGATGGGCATGAATGCTCGTTTCATGAACGGAACACAGGCTTTGCTGACACGAGTTTGAGACCTTATCCTTGAAACGTGCATACACCGGCTGTGCAAGACCAATTAGCTGTTCAACAAGCATGTACAAGGCAGTGTAGAAACCAATCTCTCGGGTAGAGAAAGTTGTTGCTCAACACAAAAGATGACATATTTCTGGATTATGGCCCCGTTGGCCGCGCTAGGTGCCATATACGCATGATGCACTTTCACCGAATGACAGCCAACCCTAGTCGAAACGACAATTGTGATCAACGACTTAAATGCCACGTCCACCCGTCACTTCGAGGGTGTGTCCGCTCACATACGACGCCAACGGGGATGCAAGGCTGAAATGGCCACATCAGTACCCCCATAACGTGACATTGTCATAGGATACTCACAACAACATCGCGGCTGCAGCTTCGTCCGGCGTAGCCCCCCTGCGCAATGGAATGTCCACATACGCATTCACGCTCTCTGCAGCACGCGCCTGTGCCGTCGGAATACCAAGCGCCACCTTCTTTCCTTCAATCTCGATCGTCGCCCCGTCTTCCTTGGCCGCAGTCAGCCTATGCATCCCGGATCAGCACGCCACGCGCGCGGCATCGCATGGGAACCCTACCTCGTGTGAACGAGTCCATACGCAACCGTGTTGGCGCGAACACCAAATACGCCCCACTCTTTCGCAATCGTCTTGGTGAGCCCGATCACGGCAGACTTGGCTGCCGCATAGTTGACCTGCCCAACGTTTCCGTGGAGACCCGACGTCGAGGAGACGTTGATGATGGAACGGTTGGCCGGTGTGCCGCTCTAAGAGCCGTGACGCCTCCTGGTCGGACATGAAGATGCTGGCGATGACCAACGAACGTACCTTGACCCGGAAATACGGTGCAGCTGCGCGAACGAGCCGGAACGGCGCACGCACGTGAATCTTCATGATCACGTCGTAGGCGTCGTCCGGCATGGTGTGAAGCATCTTGTCATAGGTAAAACCAGCTAGATAAACGAGGGTGTGAGCGACGTGCGTCCCCGTGCACCAGCGTCCCCGTCACCCGGGTCGTACCATTGTTGACGATGTGATTGATTTGTCCAAACGCCCTGGAAAATGGGTGAGACCCCGGCGACGACAGAGAGAGAGGGTGAGTGAGTGAGACGCACGCTGTCGTCGCCTCGACAATCCGCTGAGGAAACTCGTCTGCGCCGACGTCCCCCACAACGTCGATTGCTTCCCCGCCTGTAGCCTTGATCTCCGCAACGACTGCAGCAGCCTTGCCCGCGTCGATGCTGGCTCCGTCGAAAGCAAGACAGCACACACACGTCTGCGTCAGCGACGCGTCCATGGACACACAAAACCACGGGCGACGCACTCGCTCACGACGACCTTGGCACCTTCCTTGGCGAACAAGAGGGCTGCGCTTTTGCCGATGCCCTATTCCGGCGTTCCCCAAAATGTCGGAATGATTGGGCGAGTGCTTGGATGAATGAAATGGTGGACGTACCTGTCCGGCACCAGTAATGATGGCAACTTCGCCAGCCAGGAGGCCACGACCGTATGCGTTGCTGATGTGACCAGAGACTTGTGCGAGACGGTTGGCCATGGTTGCAAGTGTGTGTGGAGAGAGTCGTCGTTTGCTGCCGAGCGAACCCGAACCCGGTATTTGTGTGACGATGGGCTCGGGCCGAAAAATAAAATAAAATCACGGTTGCACGTGTGGATAATCAGCAGCTCTCGACGTTGATCAACTCGGTGTCCTCTACACGACGACGCTCGGAACATAACAGCTCAAAGTCAAACGGTTCTACTACAATGGAGACGCTCATACACCCTCTGCATATTTGGCCATCATCTCCCGGAGACGAGCCTCGTCCCCGATCCGCGGGGCAAAGCAAGCGTGAAACGGTTTCGGGTGCGCGATGACGCCGTCGACGAACCCTGTGTCGTCGATGGGCGACTTCGGATCTTGCGTAATACGAAAAGACCACAGCAAAAGCGCCGCGTTGATGAAAATCGATCGGTTGGCAATGTGTTGACCAGGACAAATGCTACCAACGCCATCAGTGGCTTGCACGTGGATAGATCGAGTATTAACGGCTCACCGTCGACCAAACCCGAAACTGGGGAATTTGAGATCATCGCGGATTCGACCATCGCTGCTCAGCCATCTTTGCGGTTCGAACTTGTCGGGGTTGGAATAGACCTTTGGATCACGGGAAATGGCCCTATTCAGAGTCATTAGCCATTCTCAGGACGTTTGCGTTTGATCCTCGCACTCACCAATGATTCCCAAAGACGATGGCGCCTTTAGGTATACAAAAGTCACTCTACGACGGATTAAGCAATGCCTGATATGGGTCGTCTAGCCGAAAACTCACGTAGGGGATGTCCTCTGTTGCACGATGCGCAAAACCTGCAATTTTACGTCAAACCCAGGAATATTCACGGGTTTGAACCACGTACCCAGCGTAGTCACAGGTCGCCAGCGGAGACACTCGAGCATGAACGCCTGAATTTGAGGTAGGGCCTCATAGTCATCGAAAGTAGGTGCTAAGCAGGTCTCGTCAGTGAAGGAGTCAGACTTGATATATATGAGATGTATACCTCTGTCGCGTCCAACGATGTAGTCTAATTCATCCTGCACAACGCTCTGAGCCTTGAGATGGCAAGCGGCAGCCATAACAACGACCATGATCGCAACAGCAGTCTATTACCCAGATGAGTTGCAATCTTCTGATGGGCCCACCACATCAATACGTACAGTGTCTGAACCAGCACCGAAGAGGCTACCCGCAAGATACGCCATTTCTTCGTATGAAAGCTTGTGCGTGTTTTGGTTCTCGAGGAGATATCTGCCAAAGGAAGGGCCAGCCTGACCCGTGCTCTGTATGGAGGTCAATAAGCTAAGCTAAGCGGTGATACGATCGAGTGGTTGCTACCAGATCTCTGGCCACACGTCCTAATTGATCATGGAACAGTTTCGATTCCTCTTGGTGCCAACTTTCAATGGCGCTGGTGTAAAATGGAACATATTTCAGGATCGGGTACTTCTCGACCAGCATTGCACCAGGGCGCATGAGCGTCTGGAAGCGCTTCAACATCTTGTGGATCGTGACAATCTCTGGGGCGTCTGTTGCTGTAGGGGTAGATTTTCCGTAAGTGATACGGAGAATGACCGAAGCAGCATATCGGTTGGCATGGGCTTGGTGGTGCTTTGGATCATTGAGGATGTCGAGTATGACATCCTTTGCGGCCTGCATCTGGATTGGTCCATATGATTCCGCAGCCTTGGCTTGGAGGTGTGTATGGGCAACTCTACGTGCAAGGCATTCCGATCACCATTTTCGAAGAGGCAATGGGCATGTGGGATCATGTACGTACCTGCGAAGCCTTCGAAACTGCTCACCCGCGGGGGCAAGAATCATCCGTAGTCCTCGCGATAAAATTTCACCCGCTGCGACCGAGCGAGGACGGTCTGCAAGGGCACCGCCTTCCTTTTCCATGATGTCGACCGATTCCTATAAACGTGTTGGACGCTCGGGTCTTCGCAAAGACGTTTCACTCCTACCTTGTATCGTCCAATGATGATCATGACTTTGGGACCAACGCGCAGGGAGATAACGGGTCCATATTGGTTGACCCACGCAGCGAATTGCTGTGACTGACTTGTGTTGTTCAGACCGATGGGAGATGTCAAGGCGACCAGCTGTACATACTTTGTTCGGGGCAGCGCGTTCCCGAAGAGCCAATGTCCAGGAGGACCAGGCGGTAAGGGAGGACAAGGATGTCCTCTCAATCTCGCATGAATGACAGTGCCGGCGAGCACTAGCGCAAGAAGGAGAGCGAGAGTGTTGGCTTGGAAAGCCACCTCCGGTAGCAGTTGAAGCATGGAACGTAAACGAAGAGGAGAAAGAGTGAAGAGGGCGATTCAGTCAGCAAAACTGATTAAATGCGAACGGGTATCTGGACGACCAAGTATACATGGTCCGATCAGGCAAGCTAAATAGTAAACGGTCTCGCTGCGCGACCAGGGTAGTGACAAGACCGATGCACACACCGTGTATATTCGAGGATAACGCATCGCAGGAGGTGCGAGTGCGGCAGAAATCGGGCCAGCATGGAAACCCGTAAAACCGTCCGAGACTATCATGGACCATGATATGGAGCTTGAAGGATTAGCTGTGGCTGTGTTGTGTGAACATGAGTAATTAAAGTCTTGGTGACCTTCGCCTCCACCGCTCACTTTCCCTTCGGTTTTTTTTTCTTTTCTTTTCTTTTCCTTCCTCTCGCCGCGCGATGCAACCCACACAGGTTCACCGCGTCTTGACACAGGTCAGGCGCTTGCTCAGGTCTCTTTCGTCTAGGCTACACTCAAAACGGTCGGTGAACTTGACTTTCCAGTGTCAATTAACCTCGTTGACATAAGAACCGGTCAGGCATCCAATCCCACCCGGCTTCCCAGCGACACAATACCACCACTCTCCTGCGCACAACCTTCCCTACCTTCCTCCAGAGATCTGGTCGATGATTCTCCGCGAAGCGACACTCCTGTCACCAGATCCACTTGACATCTCTCTCGGTCTCTCATTCCTCGAAACTCCTTGCGCCGTTCGGGACTATTATACTACCATGCGCGTGAAATGCGACCTGGCTCTTGTCAGCAAGGCGTGGAACAGATACCTCCAAGAGTATCTGTACGAGTTCGTATGGATAAGCAGAGCAAGCCAGGCCAAGGCCCTAGCTTGGACGCTGCTCACCCAGTTCATCGACGGCAAACAATCAAGTGGCCACTGGATTCGTAGACTGCATATGGAAACACCCGCCTTAAAACGCTGCGCAACCGACGATATCCGGACCATTCTTGATTACGCACCACATCTCGTCATCTTTTCCGACCATCACGCCGTGCGGTGCACCCGTTACCACGAGTTCACCGATGTGCGATGCTCTCCAGAGCAGTTGGTGTCCGCGCTCGCCAGCCCAGACAGGAAGCTACGCAAGCTGTCCCTCACAAATTACAGCGACGATCCGTTTCCATACCATATCTCCCGGACGCTCAAACAAACAGCAGCGAATTTGGAATATCTCGAGATTTCTTCGTCAAGCGTTCCCGCAATTTCTGGGCAGAGGTTCGCGAACGCGCCCATCGTTTCGTTCCCCGTCTTGCAGTCGCTCAAACTCACGCTCGACAATACGACATTTGCAATCATTGCAAAGTGGAGAATGCCCAAGTTGCGAAACGTCTCCGTGGTGTCCTCTGATTTTGGCTATGCTGGTCAAGGCTTTGCCCTCTTCTTTGCTGCTCATGGGAAAAAAATCCGTCAACTAGAGCTTGGCCATTCCTCTGCGCTCGTCGTTGAACACCATTTATCCCTCCAGCCCCGCCCCGTTCAGCAGATTCCCCTGGCAGAATGGTGCCCTAACTTGAAAGAATTCATTTGTTCTGCTGACGCAGAGTGGAATTGGCGAAACCCCGATTGGATCGCACCGCATGTCTTGCTTCCTGCTCATCCTCGTCTAGAGTTCATTGGCATCCGTGATATCGAAAAGCGTCTTCTTGATGACGCCGCGTCGTTTCCATCTGATATTGAAGACGACGCCCCATTCTTCCCATTCGCTGAACAAATTTCGTCCCTCCTATTCAATGACACGTTCCCTTCTTTGCGATACATACGTGATCTTAGTCGTGCCTCGCACTTGATGCGCTCTGGTACTCGTCCGCAAATGCGGATTCTGAAATTTTGGTCCAAGATACTCGCACGTTGTGGAGAGCGACAAGTTTGGCTCGAAGACTTTCGCGGTGTCAACATCACTTTGCGAGATCTTAAGCGCGCAGGACTCGCGGAGATGTGATGTGTCGTTCCCATTTCTTGCCGCACCGCTGGAATAACCCTTTTCCACGGACTTGTGCCTAATCATTTATGCATACCGTTTTCTATTGGCTTTTCTCCAACCAGTGTATATTGCCACTCATCCCACTGTAGCATTCATCATATGCATCATTGTTCTTTTTTCTCTCTCCCATTCACTACGGAACAGTGTCGCATTCTACCAACTTGGCACCGATTCATACCATCCTCGTTCTACAACTTGGAACCGTCCTCTCGTTTATTTATACCTGGTTTCTTCCTGCATTCTTGGTAGCTGTGGCTGCATGGTCTTTTCTCGTGGGGCTGATTGTTTACCTTTCGATTTACGTCGTCCTTTGGTTGGCATCGTACTCCATCGAGATGGAGCTGGACATTTCACCGCTATCGTGTGGTATAGCACTCTCCTAGGTGTATACGTTCGTATCTATCATACCCGTCGGAGTCTTGCTGTGTGAGTCTGTGTGACTTGATAAGCCGCTCCACATTCCAGTTCACATCATCACAACCGAATGGTACGTCCTCTCAAAAACCTTACAATCCACTTGGCATTCCCTAACGACTGACCACCAGGACGGCGACATCGAACACCTCGTCCTATCAGGCAAACTCTTTGGCACCAACTCGGTGTCGTCCTCCCCTGAACGCACTCCGTCGCCCACCTTTTCCTTTTCGTCCATCGACGCGCTCGACGACGAAAAGCACACGTCCAGCGAGCTCGATGCGTCCTACGCATCGCGGTCGATCGGGATGGCGCCCGGTCGAACAGGCGTCAAAGGCGTCCTCCGCGACCAACACGAAGCACAGACCCTCCAAGCTGCCACACGCGAGCTCGAACTCGAGGCGCTCCGGAGGCGCATGGAGCGGGGGAATCTCGGCGGAAAGACATTTTTGGAGGAGGAGCGGGAGAAGCAGATGCGCGAGTGGGACGGTGAACGTGAACGTGGGCATCCGGACGGACTCGGGTTGGGACGGGGCGTACGACGGGACGTGTTGGGCCGTCCCAAGGGCGGTCCGTTTGGCCATTTGAGGGAGGTGGGCCGGGCGGGGTTCGTCTCTGCCGTCGAGCGCGAGGAACGTGGCGTCTCGGTGGTCATTCACCTCTATGAACCGGTGGGTCTCTTCAGTTTGGGTTTGACGTCGGGAGGCTGATATTATCTTTTTTTAAAAAAAAGTCGTTGGACAGGTGTTTTGTGTTGGACGATACGCTGGCCAAGCTGGCACGGTTGTACCCTCAGACGAAATTTCTTAGGGCGCGCGCCGCCGCCCTCGGGTTTGCCTCCAAAGGATCGCCCAATAGGCAATGCCCATCGCGACAGCAATCCATGCCTGGTAGATACATCGACGACGATGACGATCCCTATGCTGGCTGCTACGACGACGAAAAAACACCCTACACTGACGAAGACGAGTATGAGGACGAAGACGAAGAGGACGTAGACACGGACATGCTCCCGACGCTCTTGGTATACCGGGACGGTGAGCTCGTACACAATTGGGTACGAGTCGACTGGGAGGCTGGAGAAGCGGGCGTGGAAGAACTCTTGTCAAGGTTTGGGATTTGAAAATGATTCATTGGTGTATTGGTGATGGCTTACCCTGGAGTTCTTCAGGCGGCACGTCGTTGCTGAAGCGTCCACATCTGGGAACGGTAATTGTGGTTTACCCTCGGATGAGGAGGACCTCGTCTGGAGCGACGAAGAACAAAACATAGAGCGATGATGTACGATGTTTCTTGGTGACATCTTTCTGCTGGTTCTATCATAATCACGATGTCCGCTAGTTATCACGACATAGTTCAATGATTTTTAGTCTAGTATATACAGGCAATATTGGGCACCTATGTGTTTACTTACACGAATCCAAGCTGCTTCGGTCGTCGTATTTTGTCCAGTGGCTTTTCGAAACAACGATTCGATTCAATAATTGTTCCAACCAAAATTAAGAAAGCTAACAGCGTAAAAAAATACAGACAATACACGTCGAAACGAAAACCAGCTACTCCAAAGTATACTTATCAGTCCTCATCGCTCGGATTCGTCAGGTACTCGTCGTCATCGCTCAATACTTGTCTACGTCCCGTACTCCGCGCCCTCACCCGCTGTGGATGCTCCTCGTCGTCCATGGGTGTCAGCGCAGAGTCATACGATCCAGAGGCTGACGGGGCATGTTGACTTGGGAGTGGCGCAGCTCCCGGAAGATCAGTGCCAGCCGTGGCTTTGGCGAGCGTGGCATAAAAGACTTTTTCCATCTCCTCCGCGTCGATGTAGACCCATGACCCTTCTTGATTATACGTCCGGGCATTGTTGAACATAAGCTGCCAGTCTTCCTTGTATTGCGTAATACTCTTGTAATAGCCACCCGTGATCCGTTTACGGATGGTAGACAGGGCGATGGGTTGCGAGATGAGTTGGTAGTAGTCCGGATAGTCCTAGTCGCATCGTGAGTAGTTAGTTCATCTACAAAAAGCTTGACATACCCTTTTATCCGGAGGCTCACGGAACAGCTCGCATCGCTTCCGTCCATCTGTGTCCTCACAGGCTTGAACCGCTTTGTAAACCTCATTGAACGCTTTTTTCATCCTCTCTTTCAATGCTGGAGGAATTTCTAGTGCCTTTGTCTTGCGTCGCTTCTAGCAACACAAAATGTCAATACCGACACATGAACGAATTCAATGGCTACATACCGAATCTCTATCTTCTTCCTCTTCCTCGTGGACAGACGGCGTCACAGACATGGATTTCATCCCGCGCTTCCGTTTGCCAGCAACAGACGGGGGTTCGAAGTCGGCCATCTTGGTCTTACCCTTCCGCGCCTTTCTGCCACGAGCGTCCGTCTCGCTAGCAGGCGTACTCCTGCCAGGCGTTTCGCTCTCCTTCAATATCTTGTTCGTAGCTCGCCGCTCTTTCTTCCCTCTCGCCTTATCCGCCAACTCCTGTAGATCCTCACCATCTTCGACAGCCATCGCCCATTGTTCATCACTCAAACCGTCGTTGTAGTTCACCACGTTCCGCCGCCGTTGACCACGACCCTCCAAGACCTCATCCATCTCCTTGGCTTCAAAGGGTTCGTCGACTTGATAACACTCGGGGAGCTCATCGAGTTGCATGAGTTGTGCCGGGGGCCTGCCGCGGTTCCCAGCAGCGCGCCATGTCTCAATTGTTTCTCGTTCGCGAGCCATATCCATCGCGCGGAAAATCTCGACTTCCCCATCGTTACGGGCAAGCATCTCATTCAACTCGTCGTCATTCATGTCACCCGCCTCTTCGTTTTCTTCCTCTTGATCTGCCTCGAGGATGGATCGCTAGCGAAAGACCCGGTATATAGGGACGATAGAATACGAATATCGGTTGGGTACTTACCAAGAACTCTTCCTGTTCTTCCACTGTCGACTTGTTGTCGAACCGACCAGCTTGAATGACTTTGTCGTCGATATCGAGCTTATACCGGGCACGAGCGTACATTGCCTCCTCCACACTCTTCTCGGTGATGAACCGCAGGATGCGAACGGCCTTCGTCTGACCTATACGGTGGGCACGGTCTTGAGCCTGCAAGTCGGCATGAGGATTCCTAAAAGGTAGACGACGTATTAGTCTACACGTTCAGTCCAGGCACGCCAGTGAAACTTGCCAATCGGAGTCAAAGCTAAAGCCCCAAGAAGGGCATAGTCAGCTGTATGTATTGCAAACAGAGACGAGCTACCCACATTACGACTGTATCGGCGGTTTGCAAATTCAATCCCAACCCACCAGCACGCGTGGACAAGATAAACACTTTGTACTCTGAATCCTTCGCATTGAATAATGCCACATGCCCCGCACGCTCCTCTGTCTTCGTACCACCGTCAAGCCGGAGATATTTCCAATTCATCCATTTGAAGAAGTCTTCCATAATGTCCATGACCTTGGTCATTTGGAAGAAGATAAGCACCTGCGCATATTTCGTGAGTGGATCTACCAGAAGTAGACTAGAAAAATTTACTCTGTGGCCCGTAGCAAAAAACTTGGGGAGTATGCGAGCAAGCAGTTCAAATTTTCCAGCGGAACGAATGAGCTTATCGTCGATGATACCGCTTGGATTAACCTTGTCTTCGACACTCTCGAACAAGAAGGGATGTTGACAGATTTTGCGGAGTTGCATAAGCTCATTGCTTAGCCCCTTGACCCCTCCCGATTTCCTGGCATTACCGGTATGGTGAGCACGACCATTTCAACGAAGTCCAAAACAAGTGTGAATATGCACCCTTTGGAATCCTTCCCGTCGGCAATCATCTTGTACTTCTTCATCTGCCTGTACAGCTGCGATTGCAAAGCGCTCATTCGTACTTTGATGACCTTTTCGACCTTGTCAGGCAACTCGCTCTCGACGTCCTTTTTCAATCTTCTCAAAAGGAACGGACGAAGGACCTTGTGCAGGCGACGAATAATAAGGAGTGCCTCTTCTTCGTTCAACTCGATCTTGTCCCCAGTGCCAGAGTTTGCAAATGGGGTATTGAACCATTCGTCAAAAGACTTGACCGAGTTGAAAATCTTGGGTAGGACAAAGTTAAGCAGGGACCATAGTTCGGGGAGATTGTTTTGAAGAGGGGTTCCGGTAAGAATGAGACGGAAGCGCGAATGATAGTACTGGCTGAGTGTCTGAGCCAGTTTACTTTGCGTGTTCTTCATGCGGTGACCTTCGTCTGGATAAAACGTTGATAATGAATACATCCCGAAAAGTTAACGGTACACTTACCAATTATCATGTGAACCCATTTAATCTTGCAGAGAATCGGACGGTCCTTGATAATGTATTCGTAGGTCGTCAACAGGACCTGGAACTGACCCATCCGCAACTCTGCTTGCAGATTCCGACGTTGCATGGGATTGCCTTTGTAGGAGATTGCTTTCACAGAGGGTGCCCACTTGGCAAATTCACCAGCCCAGTTCGTCATAGTGCTGAGCGGAACAATGACGAGGTAAGGCCCACGTTGTTTCTTCACTTCGATGAGGAAGGTGACGAGAGAGATTGTTTGAATCGTCTTTCCGAGACCCTAAAATGGGAAATGAGCACACAGATGGTACCAACAAAGGGAAATGCTTTCCATTTCGTCTGCCAAAATTCCGTTGAGTTTGTTGTTATACAAGCTGACCATCCACTGCAACCCCTTGAGCTGGTAATCCTTGAGTGTACCGCCAATGAGAAGGGAAGGCTGTTTAGTGATCCTCTCTGATATCCGGTGGGCAACAGCGTAATAATCGACCTTGCCCTTGTCTTCTGAGGCCTCCTCCAGTACCTGCGCACCAAATGTAGCTTCGTTCGTCGGACCATCTTCTGTTTCAAACTCAATGCCACCATGTTCACTCTGCTGAGCCATGACAGCTTGTGCGAGAGAATCGAGATACGCGTCGGTCTGTCGAATGAGATGTGTGATACGAGTATCCTTGGCGGTGTCGATAAGTTTCATGTACGCCTCTTCATCGTCAGCTTTGAGCGCCTTCAAACGCTCTTTGGAGATCCGCTCGATACGTTTCTGCTCCTCCTTTTCAGTGAATACATGGAAGTTGACAACAGCTCTTCCAAGACGCATGACACGATCTTGAGCCTGCCGGCACGTTGAGATGACTTCTCTACCATGGGCGCAGATGACGCCGAGTTGCTCGACATGTTTGTGTTTCGCGCGCCTTTCACGGTCGACGCGTTGCCGACGCTCTGCTTGCTCTGTCATGCGTGCATCGCGAAGGGTAGGCTTACGTACGCGCCGGAAGTCGGCGCGGTTCAGTGGCAAGAGGGTACCTTGAATAAGACGCTCAGCAACGAGCGCGCGCATGGATCGCTGTTTCTCGAGAAGACGTAGAGACTTGAGCTCGATTGTCGCACGGAGCTTTCCGTGCGCGTTGGGAGCAGGATGAGGGGGTACATTCTGAGCATCGCTGGTAGCATTAGGGACGTCGATGAGTTGCTTGTCAGCTGACAGCCCAAGAATGTCGTCCGCAAGACTATCGAAGCTCCCATCACCCATCATAGCATCCATTCCTTCAAGTTCACGGATACGCTGTGTGATGCGAGCCTCAATGAAGCGATCCCTTTCATTGACGATCTGGTGGACATCAAGACCAGGTGGCATGATCGAAGGGATGAGAAGACGCTGGAGGCGAGTTGCGAACATAGTTGGATCGACATCGGCAGGACGGGTGAGATGCGTGAAAGGAAGGCGGAAGGCATTATAAGGGTAAACGCCAGAGCCTGCATTGTCTTCCAGGAAAGGACCCTTTGGCAAGTCGGAAGGGGAGATGTTGGGAAGGGAAGCAGCGGGTGACTCTTCATCCTGAGCTGGTTGTTCGGCGGCGGGACCCTGGGAGGAGGGGACAGGCGCTGCAGGGGGAAAGGTAGGAGGAGTGACACCCTTTTGCATCTTTACGGCGGCATCGACGATTCTCGTGTTGACGTCTACAGGTGTGAGGACCTTGTTGAGATCGGCCGCGACAGAACTATGTGGCTTGATTGACTGTTGAAGATGCTCTGGAAGGGGCGCGCCGCGGGAGATAAGTTTGAATGCCATAATTTGGGCACGGAGAGCGTTCATTTGTTCGTTGGTAAAGGATATGGGGGTCGAAGGAGGGAGGGGCGCAGTAGGTACTGGGCCGGACGTGATAGATGGATGTGCATTCTGGGGTGCGGTTGTGGATGGTACGGCGGGGGCGGGGGCGTCGGACTGGGTATGGGGTACATGGCCGTTCGGAAATGTCTGGGTATGCGCGCCGTCTGGGCAGGATGAGGGTACAAAGAGCGGAGAGAGAAGAGGGACGCACTGAGCTGATGGTGGTGCTGTTGTTGCTGTGCTTGCTGCTGTTGGTTCTGGAGCGCCGCGAGGTAGGTGAGTAGATTGCGGAGTTCCTGGGACGACTCTGGTGTGTGACCGGCCTGTTTGAGCTCTCGTACGCGCTGTTTAAAGGGTGAGCTATGAGCATACGGGCCACGGGAGTCGCGTACGAGGATGATGAACTGTAGCTTGTCCTTTGGGGATTGTCGTATCTGATGTTGTTGTGGTTGTGGTTGTTGGAAGAGATGTGATTGTTGTTGGTTGAACTGGATGGGCATTTGCTGGGCTGCCATGAGCCTTTCCCTTCCCGACGGTCTCTCTTCTTCGTCGTCTGCCTCGCTCAAGTGAAAAACCAAAACAATACACACATGGCGTGAGAAGTTTTACATAACACAGAATCACATGATATATTCTATCGTCACGTGATACATCACCGCCGTCCCCACCATCCCCCTAGAAGACTGCCAAGTCCCCCTCTCGCAGGCGCAGCCAGCTCCGGCGTCTCCGGGCGTACCACCTCCTCAAGCCTAGACTTACCAGGTGGCGCAGGAACAGCATCCCGCTCGCTCTTGGTCGTCGTCTTCGCCGGCGATGCCTTGCCTGCACGCTCCATCAGTCGATCCATGTCCAGCTGCACATAGTTGAGCCCAATGTCAAAGAACAACGGCTTCTTGTATGTCCTTGGATCGCCGTCCAGCGTACCCCCGTTGTACGCGAACCACTCGTTCTTCATATCGCCCGCAGCGCTCGACACCATGGAGTCCAAGATATCCACAGATGCAATAGCAAGTGGGTACGACGCGTCCGCAGGTGTCGCAACCCCGGATAGGGTTGCCAATACAGAACGCGTCTCCCGCACATGCAGCGTAGCATGTTGTATCAGCGTCAGGGCTTCCCCATACTTTTTTACAGCGACGTAGCATTGAGCAAGGAAAAAACACCTGTCCAATGCGTCAGTCGACTTGATTCCACTACATTAGCTGCCACGTACCGCCGTGCTCTTGTGTATGTCAGCCTTACTTCAATCGCCGCTGCAAGGTCTGGACTCTCGTCCACGATGCTCAGATTTCGCATTTGCGTCAGACTTTGTACAACCGCGTCCAGCAACTTGACAACAGCGGGGTACAGCCTTGCATCTACCTGCTCCTTGGTCTTGGATCCACTCTGTGTTCGAGGCGTGTGTGAACCGAGTAGCGTGCTCACGAGAACCAAGTCTCGCTGAATCCGCCGGGACAACAACTGATAGACAATGTACCCGTGCACGAACTGAATATCTCGCGTACCTCCCACAGCAGCAGATATACCGCCAGCATTCTGTAACGCCACTCAGCACAGACGACAGAAAAGTGACACAACAAACCTGTTGTGCTTCCAACAGCTTCCTCGCCACTTCTTCCGCATCACTCAGTGCTAGAAGAACAGCGTCGTAGGCAGCAACACCTTTCTTCGACCCCAAACCCTTCCCTCTTTTCTTTCCCTTGTCATTCGTCGTATCATCCCCCGCATCTCGAGGACAAGCAATCTTCCCCTCCGCTTCCTGGACTTTCAACAGCACATCCACCAGCTCCGGATTCCTGACTGGTACCGGTTGCCCTTCCCACATCAGCGCCTCCAGCTGCTTTTTGTCCTGAGTACCCCCAGCCGCCTGCTCCACCCGGAACACTTTGATCAACCCATCGTAGCCTTCTACGATATCTCCGCGATGCCTGCCGGCAAGCTCCTTTACGATCGCATCGATATCATATGCCCTTTCTCTCCCAAGTTCATGAGCGCAATATCTAATCTCCGGCCCAATTTCGTCCGCGAACAGCGTCGCAAGTGCTTGATCCCGGCTCGTTTCCGCTCTTTCCGCAAGCTCGTCCAACAAACTTCTCGCAACGCTCAGCTGGATAACTGCGTCTTCGAAATCGTCTCTGTATCGTAAGAATCGACCGTTCACGATGAGCGTATATACGGTGGCTTGGATGAGAGAGGACGCCTTGAGACGAGACGACGCATAGAGCGACTGACAGTGTGAGAGGAGTTGCGTGGACCAATGAACTGCCCGTCTGAAACGCCCCGTCGCACTGTGACGGAGAGTACCAGCGTGGGCCACGTTTGCTGGAACAAGTGCTTGAGTAACGAGGTCCTGAGAATGCGCCCATGCACGTTCGGCCTCAAATAACAAGAGCTGGAGGCTGCGCGATCAACGCTGACGACGTTATCCCGGGATGGAATGCACAGCAGACTTACTGTCCCTCCTTGACGATGTCCGTCGTCACGGGCGGCAACTTCTTGAAATCTTTCCCTTTGCCATGGGTCAGTTTTAGGGTCGATCGTAGGCGATGTGTCCTGTTTCCGCAATGTCTTCTGTACCGCGTAAAGTCGTTGTATCGAAGACCATATGCACTGCGTTGCTCGTTGGCGAGCTGGAGGGCTGTCCGTCGTGGTGTGTATGGATGTTATCCGCGACACAGATCCGCCGGGCCTTACCTTGAAAGGTCAATTTGCCCTCGCTCATGTTGTATGTTGATGAGCTATCCAGTGCACACGTACCCTTGTCGTGGTCGTGGAAGTAAGGTGTGAAAAGTACGAGAGCCTGCCTGTGACTGCCACCGAGATCATACGTCGGTTAGCAATAAGCGCACCTGAGAACACGCGTCCATCTCATTTATCTACGACACATTTTTTATCGAGAGCCCTTGTTCTTGACGATCGTTTGCAATGACCGAGACACTACCACCCACGCTCCAAAATATCTTGGACCAGAAATCGCTGAAATGGATATTCTGCGGTACGTTTTGACACGCTAGTTGCAACCACCCACGCTCAACTCGGTTCAGGTGGCAAAGGAGGTGTCGGTGAGTGTTCCGAACCTCGCACCGTCGTGACGTACGTCCCACAACGCTTCGATGGATAGGCAAGACGACCACGTCGTGCTCTCTCGCCATCCAACTCGCCCAGTGTCGCGAGTCGGTCCTCCTCATCGTACGTCACCTTTTTCTACCTACCTCGGCGCACTATCGAACGGTCACATCTAGTCTACCGATCCAGCACACAACCTGTCTGATGCCTTTGGTCAAAAGTTCTCCAAAGATGCGACCAAAGTGAACGGGTTCGATAACCTGTCTGCGATGGAAATCGACCCTACGAGCGCAATCCAGGAAATGGTCGAGCAATGTATTCCACGCCTTGTCTTGGTTCACGTTTATCGTGCTCATTCGTTCGTTCTCCCTCTCAGCTGACCAAAACGGAATGATGGGGTCGATGATGCAAGATCTGGCATTTGCCATCCCCGGTGTCGACGAAGCCATGAGCTTTGCAGAAATCATGAAGTGACGCGTGTTGACCTTGTTTTTCTGTTCGCGTCTCTGATGTCACTCTACGGTACAGGCACGTCAAATCGATGGAATACTCTGTCATCGTGTTTGATACTGCACCGACTGGTCACACACTCCGGTTCCTCTCCTTTCCGACCGTCCTCGAGAAAGCACTGGGAAAGCTGAGCACCCTCAGCGGTCAATTCGGCCCCATGATTCGGCAAATGTCGTCTATGATGGGCGGGCAACAAGACTCCCAAGAGGACATGTTCGCCAAGCTAGAGTCGATGCGCGGTGTGATCAACGAGGTGAACACCCAATTCAAGGACCCAGTACGTGTGCCGTTGTTCGTGTGGCGTCGTCGAGCGTCGCTGACGTTCCGACAGGAAAAGACGACGTTCGTCTGTGTCTGTATATCTGAATTCTTGTCCCTGTATGAGACGGAACGTCTCGTCCAGGAACTCACGGCGTACGAAATCGACACGCACAACATCGTCGTTAATCAGTTGCTCTTCCCAAAGAACTGTACGTCCATCTCTTATTCTGTGTCTCGGATCACACTCCCGGGGCTCACACACATACAGCATCCAACTGCGAGCATTGCAAAGTACGCCAAAAGATGCAGCAAAAGTATCTCACTGAGGCACACGAACTCTACGACGAATTTTTCCACATCGTTCAACTCCCATTGCTCACCGAGGAAGTTCGTGGTCCGCAGAAGCTCAAGGAGTTTAGCAAGATGCTCGTAGAACCGTATGTTCCGGACCTGGGCTGATCGGGTGCGGGTGCGGGCGGACACGAATGCGTTGATGTTAGTTGATGACGGAGAACTTACCCTGGAATACTTGTAGTATTGGCTTAGTTTGTTTCGCCGACCTGAGATACCACGTGTAATCGGAGTGGGCCGTGCGGACGTCGTGATGACGAGGGCGATGCGTGTCTTGAAAACAGTTTTGTAAAGGATCTGGTCGTGCAATCATTAGACTCGGACCAGAAGGCAGCCAGTGCGATTCCCATCTCAAATGAGCGAGCGACAAAAGTCTATACATTTCTCCAGTGCTGTTAGTACATTATGTCAACAATGCGGCGTCCCATACTTTCCCGAGTGTATCCTCGGAGGGTAAGCTAAACGTGTACGATAGTGAAATCTAGAGAAGTCCCAGCGTGCTTTCCATGGCAAGGCGTACTGTGACCATCAAACAGACATGTACTTTGCCATTCTGCAGGCGCTGTCAGGAGGATTGTGCACGGAACAAGTATTTCAAAGGCCTACTTTGGTTCACTTTTCTCCTTGTCGGCCAAGCGTTGTTCAAGCTTGGCGAATTCATCTAACGCAACGGTCTCTTCTTCGTCCAAGACCTGAAGATAGGAAGGTGAGACAAGAAACACAGTAAATGAAACTTCGTACCTGCTCCACACCCTTCACTTCCGGAACATAATGCATCAACATCCTCTCAATGCCAGACTTGAGGGTGATAGTACTCGATTCACATCCTCGGCAGCTGCCCTTCAGCTTAACCTTGACAAACCCATCGTCGCTGAACCCCCTGTATTCGATATCTCCACCATCCTCCATGATGGCCGGCCGCACGCGAGTTTCGAGGAGCTCCTTGATCATGGCTACCGTTTCCGAATCCGTATCGAGTATTTTAGTGTCCTGCGGTCCCGCAGCATCCCGTTCTTCTTGAGAACGAAACAGAGGGAGCTCCGCAGAAAAATGTTCCATCAATGTCGAGTATATCTCGGGTTTTACCACCGCCCACGGGTTCTCGCTGTCCTTGGAGACCGTGACGAAATCCGGGCCGTAAAACACGGCTTTGACGCCTTCGATGCCCATAAGCCGGATGGCTAGCGGCGATACGAGTGCAGTGCGCGTATCGAGGAATTCCGCGGTTCCTTCCTCCATCACGGGAACGCCAGGAATGAATTTGAGAGAGTCGTCGTTAGGCGTTGTCTCGGTTTGAATGAACATGGATCTGGCTGTGAAGATGAGAATGATGGCAGCGAATGATATGTGGTACTTACTGCGCGGCGGATGAGCACTTGGTATCCGCGTTGGTTTGAGTACGTGTATACCCGATGCCGTCGCCAGCGTTGGCCCGCGATGTACCGTGCGTCGTTCGGGCGTGGAGGAGACGAACCTCACCCATGAGCGCAGGGCACAATCAAGCTGTCGCCTGTGTTGTATGCTCGTCCTCAGCGACACGAGTCTCGATGTCATTGTGGTTATGAGCAGAGTGTGTTTACATAATCTAACCCTTTCTCGCATGCCCGTCGCCGTCTTGGTGTTCGTCTCGCTGGTCCTCGTCACAGTTTGGACATACAGGTATGTCAGGCGACCTCCAAAGCGCCGCTCGGTCGCGATTCTTGTCCTCGGTGACGTGGGACGCAGCCCCCGCATGATGTACCACGCCGAGAGCTTTGCAAAACTCGGGTTCGAGACATACCTCATCGGATATCGAGGTGAGTGACAAAAGTAACTTGTCAGACACGCAAACATGACCTATGCCTTGGGCCTGAAGAATCTAAACCAGTGCCTTCCCTCGTTTCTCTACCTCATCTGCAGCTCTGTTACCTCTCCGAGCCACCGTCTCTCCTCCGTAAGGTCCCGTTTATCGTCGCCGCACCGGTCAAGATCCTACATCAAGTCATGTCTGTTGTTTACACCCTCGCATTCAGAATACATACCCCGCCCGAGTTTATTATGGTTCAGGTAGGACGTCCGTTGTGCGGGACAAATTACCAACTGATGTCACTAGAACCCTCCGAGCATTCCTACACTCGCGCTTGTTTGGCTAGTAGGACGCGTCAGAAGCAGCAAGATCATTATTGATTGGCATAATCTCGGATATAGCATATTAGCCCTAAAGTTGGGTGCTTCTCACCCCTTTGTGAAGATTGCAGAATGGTATGGACATCCGAAGCCATCATCGTCAACACGCTGATAGAGTCCAGGCTTGAGCGTACCTTCGGACGTTCTGCTCATGCACACCTGTTCGTCACCAGAGCTATGCAGAATCACTTGGTTACTGAGTGGGGATTGATGTGCGTCATTTTCATTGTGTTTGTCGAAATAAGATTGAACGTAGTTCAAGTGGCCGAAAGGCTGTTCTGCACGATCGTCCCCCTTCTCACTTCCACCAATGCTCACCGCCTGAAGTTCACGAGGTGCGGAATACTCTAGCATGGTTGACGTTCGCTGCCGACGCTAACCTTCAGTTGTTCCTCCGTTTGGGACCTTCACTTACGACTCCCTCTTTAAAAGACTATCTTCCAGCCCCAAACACACCATACAGCACACAGTTCACCACGACACCGATATCATCATCTCGGACCACCCAATCGCCATTGTATTCCTTTGTCAACATGCCTGGATTACGAAACGATAGAGTAGCGTTGCTAGTTAGCAGTACTTCATGGACTCCTGACGAGGATTTCACAATTCTTTTGGACGCACTCAAATTGTATGAGGAACGCGCCTTGCAGGTCAACAAAGGTGGGCCATCCGCTCGAGTGTTTCCCAACGACTTTAACCGAGAAGGCAGAGAACCCCGGAGAATTACCGCGGGTATGGATGGTGATTACTGGCAAAGGACCGCTCAAGGACAAGTACATGGCTGATGTAGACCGACTTCAAAAGAAGTGGTCGTACGTGCGGTGTAATAGCTTGTGGCTCGAGGCAGAAGATTATCCTTTACTACTAGGTGAGGGTCTGGCTATCTTTGATTTGTGACAACATGTGGAGCCGCCACGGTCATCAGGGTCTGCTGATTTGGGAATATGCCTGCATTCAAGTTCCTCCGCGCTCGATTTACCCATGAAAGTGGTGGACATGTTTGGTTGTGGGCTCCCGGTTTGTGCGCTTGATTTCACATGGTAAGTACCACATGCCGAATTATCTGGTATGCTCGTTTATTTATATTCCCGTTGAAAAAAGCCTTTCGGAGCTCGTTATAGACGGTGTGAACGGACTTGTTTTCCAGAACGCCAGGGGACTGGCAGGTCAATTAGAGGTTAGTCGCATGCAGTCATTTTGGGAACTATCGACATATTATAGAATAGATGTTACTCACGTCTTTCCCCAACGCCGCCGCTTTGGCGAAATTGCGTTCTTCGCTCCAATTAGCATCACAAAGTCGTGTATCCCAACCAGTGCGACACAAGGAGGGCACCAACTGGGAATGGGGTACCTGGACGGACAATTGGAATCGGGTCGTGAGACCTCTGGTGCTGGTGGACGCGGAACGGTTTGAATAGGCGGTGTCCTCTTGCACTTGAAATGCTGGCAACGTCTCTCTTATACATCTGGGTTCTATCTGATATGCATGGCGGCTTGATGGTAGTTATTTCTCGGCCTGGCATGGTGATTTTTCTCTCTGTCCTTGTCATGACTAAGTCCTGGCGAGTAAGGCCCTATGTACCTTATGTGAGGTACCTGCCTGGATGCTGACTCAAGCAACGGTTTTAGAACCTGTAGTGGGGACGTGCCATGTAAAGATGAGAAGGACGGCATGCATCCGCCTTTGCGCTATGTAATATCCTGGAATAGTCTTCTGGGGTTGACGCCACTCTACCAAACTGACCTCGCGGTCGTTCCACCATGAGAAGAACTACTACTTGGTGCAGATGTAGACCAGGCCATGAATAAAATAGGCGCGTCATCAGCTATAGATAAACGAGGAGGCCGCCCGTTTCGGTGCCCGGGCAAAAATTTTATGAACCTACAAACGAACGTGCACGCGTCAATTCATTTATGTAGGCCCCCGTTTCCCCTACGTCCGGACTGTACACGCCCTACATAACCAATGGTGCTACCGTCGGCCTCTCGAGAGGGCAGTTCCCATGGCCATACTGACGTTGACGCCAAGGGAGAGTCAGAGAGTGCCGCGTTGAGCAACGCTCGACATCAGCCCGAGGCCGCCATAGTCGTCTCCAGGAACACTCAAGGTAAGCGTTATCTGATATATCCCTCCTGCAACGAGGGACACTCTGTTGCCAACAGGTCGTCGGAAGCTTTACGTCGTGGGCGGAGCCGTCGTCGGTCTCGTCGTCGTCTTCGCGCTCGGGCTCGGGCTCGGACTGGGTTTGGGACTCAAAAAGAACAACCAATCTAACTACGTCACTACCAATTCGACTTTTCTTCTTGACCCTTCGTTCAACATCACGAGCACTCCAACTACCAGATACTATGAATGGGTCGTCGAAGAAATGCCTGGTTCCCCAGACGGCTTCGAGCGAACGATGCTTGTCGTCAATGGTAAGTGGATACGCAAAATGAATCGCGGGGCAATTTTCGACACGCATATTCTTCAGGACAGTTTCCAGGGCCGTTGATCGAGGTCAACAGCGGTGACGAGCTCATCGTCAATGTCTTCAACAAAATGTCGAATGGTACTACTATTCATTGGCATGGCCAGTTTCAGAACGGAACCAACTACATGGACGGCACCAATGGCATTACCCAATGTCCCATACCACCAGGCATGAACTTTAGTGGGTTGCTTCCGATGTGCTTTGTCGCGTCAGCAGGCATTCATGGAAATGTTGACAGCCTACCAATTTACCATTAACCCCAACCAGTACGGTTCGTATTGGTGGCATGCGCACGCTTCCACTCAATATACGGATGGTATATATGGTCCCTTCGTGATTCATTCTCCCAATGAGCCGATATATGGCTCGTATGACCGGGACGTGGTTGTCGTTTTATCAGGTCAGTGACTTGAGTGGTCATTGATAATCAGCGGAAACAGACTGACTACCACCTCCAGACTGGTACCATGACATGTCGTCGGGACTGCTCGCGCAGTACCTCAGTGTTGCCGGGATTGATGGCTCCAACTACGGTGGTGTCAATCCGGGTGCGGAACCACCCCCAGACAATGGTCTCATCAATGGCAGAACGAACGGCACCACATTCGACTTTGAGCCAAATCTTCGATATCGTCTCCGACTGATTAACATGGCGACGCTGACAGACTTTATGTTCAGCGTCGACGGACACGTTCTTTCGGTGGTAGAGGCCGACGGCACAAGTCTCGAGCCCGTGAATGTCCACCGCGTCCCGATTTCGGTTGCACAGCGATATTCCGTGATTCTCGCCACGAATCAGACAGCTGGTTCGTACTACGTCCGCGCGGAGATGCAAGAAGTGTGTTATAAACTTGCGAACCCCAACTTGGATAACATGGTACTCGCGACGTTGACCTATGGGACAACGCCCACCACACCTACCTCTTCGGACTGGTCTGACGCTTTCCCCCAAATCTGCTTGGACCTGAACAGCACCATGGTCGTACCCGCGATTCCAATAAACCCACCGAATAGCACACAATCTGTCCTTGTGAGCATGTCGTTCCAGCAGACCGTCCAGTCGGGAGGAAACCAGGTTCTTGCGTTCATAAATAACACAAGTTGGGAAGCCCAGTACACCGACCCGACAATCCTTCAGTTCTATCAGGGCGGCGCACAGACCAACTTCAACAACTCAACACAACTCGTGATCGTTAATGACGAGATTTCGGTCATTGATCTGGTTGTCAACAATCTCGATGACTCGAGTCACCCGTGAGTCACAGTCTGGTTCGTGTTTTCTGGCTGGTGCTGATACCCGTGGCGTAGATTCCATCTTCACGGTCATGTCTTCTGGGTCCTAGGTGAAGGTGACGGGTTTTACCAACCTGGTATATCCCCAATCACTCTCACCAATCCTCCGCGCCGGGACACGCTGACTTTGCCTGGGTACGGCTGGGTCCTCATCCGCTTCGTCGCCGACAACCCAGGACTTTGGGCATTCCATTGCCACATTGGATGGCACATGGCTGCTGGGCTGTTGATGCAATTCGCAAGCTTGCCTAGCAAGGTGCAGGAATTCCAGATACCCTCTTATCTGCAACAGCAATGTTCGCAGCAGTCGGGTGGGGCGATGGTGAATAAGAGAAGCAGCAAGTGGTTGTCATTGGACACGTAGACGAGCTCTGAGTATACTTACCACCCTTGGACGCGAACAAAATTGATGTTCCTCATGGACGGATACCAGACTGAGTAGTCGGCCGAGACAAATGAGACCTACATGGTGGCTGAAAGTTGCTCTCATCTTCAACATAGTGTCCGCACGCGCAACACGACAAGAACTAATTGTTCGGTAGCGTTGCCCAACCCAGGGAAGCGAGGAAGCCAGCGTTGTACTTGAACATCCATGAGGCTCACCGCGTCGTTCGCTAACTTGTCCTTGCTCACCCTCGCTACACTCGCGAGCGCAACGATACCTTCCAGGCGTGGCCCAGTCAGTCCCCAGCATGTCAATCAATGGAAACTAGAAGCTCGCGCCAAGGCATTGAGAACTGCTCACACGGCCAACCGTGATGCGTCGCCTCTCGTTCTCCAGGACTTGACGACTAACTTTGTCCTTGAGCCTGAACCGCAGCACACGCCCAAATACCCCGAATTCCCAGATCAATTCTTCGAGCAACCTGTTGACCATACCGACCCGTCCAAGGGAACATTCAAGCAACGCTATTGGGTCAATACCCGGCACTATGTACCTGGTTCGGGTGGACCGGTCATCGTATTGGATGGTGGCGAGACGAGTGGGGAGGATAGACTCTTGTTCTTGGATACGGGTATAGTGGAAATCTTGACAAACGCGACGGGTGGCGTCGGGGTTGTCCTCGAACATCGCTATTATGGTGCGAACGCTTGGCATGTGTTCTACTTTCCGGATGTTGATCCACGCATGATAGGAACGTCTATCCCTGTCCCTGACTTTAGCACGGACAACCTGAGGTGGGTTGCTCGACAACGTCATTCGTGGCCCCACGAAATGATTGTGTGAACGCGCTAGGTGGTTAAACAATGATCAGGCTGTAGCAGACTCGGCAAATTTTATGAGACGTGTCAAGTTTGAGGGTATAGACGAAGATTTGACGGCCCCCCGCACACCTTGGATTTACTATGGTGTATGTTCACAAGTCTTGTCATGTGTACCCGCAAAACTGAGGAATCGCAAAAGGGTTCCTACGCGGGTGCACGGGCGGCACATATGAAAGTCTTACACCCAAACATTGTCTTTGGAGCAATCGCTTCAAGCGGTAAGTAGTTTAGTGTATAAAGAATGCTCTCAGGTCCTCATCTTCGTCATCCAGGTGTCACCCATGCTGACCTTTCCAACTGGGAGTATTTCGAAGTTATCCGCAAAGCTGCCGATCCGACGTGCTCTGCTCACCTCGAGAACGCAATAAGGGCTATCGATGATCTCTTACAGCTGCCGTTCCTCAGGGACGTCGCCAAGGCTTGGTTTGGACTCGCTGGACTCGAGCATGACGACGATTTTGCTGCTGTCCTGGCGGTGAGCTAACTCTTGATAACCGCCAACGGTATACTAATCAAATGAAAGGATCCACTGGGTACATGGCAGTCCAAGAATTGGGATCCGGCTGTGGGAAGCACCGTCTTCGATGGGTTTTGTGAAGCATTGAACAAGCCAATTGGTGCCCCACACATTAGTACCCTGCCGATCGGACATAAAGATCGTCTCGTGACTCTATCGCATGGCCATGAGGTTGATTTCTCTATCCTGAATTTCGCCAAGTGGATTAGGGAGGTGAGAGTCGTTCGGAGTGCAATAGACGTCTGACCAAGCCGTCAATCTTAGAACACAGTGAAGCCCTGCCTTGAACTGAACGCGACGGTAGAAGAGGTTAGGGCAAACATGATCGTCCTTTTCTTCATTGAATGAATGACCCCCGATTCAGTGCTTTGGGACATACAACGATACCCAGTATACCGATACCTCCCTCACTCAGGAATGGCGACTATGGCAATTCCAAGTTTGCACCGAGTGGGGCTACTTCTCCGTACGTCCCTCGTTTCAGCCTCCAAGGAGAGCTACCCATCGTTATAACAGACCGCTCCGCCTGACCTAGATCACCCACGAATTGTTTCCAGGTTGATGACTATGGACTACGCTACGAAGCTCTGCCGTCAGGTATTTTCTTGTACTGCCAGGTATGCTCGAATCAATAAATATCTGGTCATCCTATTTTAGGCGTTCCCTCCTGGAAAGCATTTCACTGTCCCAGCCCAACCAAACATCTCAGCTGTGAACGACCTGGGAGATTTCGCGATCGCCGCAGACAGGCTGGCCATCATAGATGGCGAAGGTACTTCTCGTCCTCTTACTTGCGATCATCGCTAAATGCATCGTAGTTGATCCTTGGAGACCCTGCACCCCTCACAGCGAATACGCAAAGGACAGGGAAGACACGATACTCCGGCCATTTAAACTTATCCCAAGTACGCAATCCCCGTTTCAGTTTTCATTGCTATGCACTGAGATGGCAACGGGATCAGATGGTGTCCATCACTATGACGAATATGGCCTCAGTGACATCCGTGATGAACCACCAGAGATACAGCAGATTCACTACGAGATGATTGCATTTGTGCGCGAGTGGCTCCAGGATTTCGAGGCGTAGATCGATAAAACGTAGTTCGCATCGATCGTGCTCGTTGCGTACATGCGTACATTAAGTACAACGAACTTGTGGCTGTTGCTAGAGAATCGATTGTACTGATGCACTGATTGCCGGTACTTGCACTGCATCTGCATCAGCTCAGGTTCCAGGACACCAGACGCTTCTCAGCTTCTAACTACGTTCACCTGCGATGGCAGCACGGACTTCGTTCACGCTCGGGTCCAGGCAATCCGAGCTCGCCAAGATCCAGACCAACATCGTCGTTCAAAAACTCGCCGACAAGTTCCCTCACCATGCGTTCGAAACGCGATTCAACGAAACGGAGGGCGACAAGAATCAATCTCAAGCGCTCTTTCTCCTCGGGGGCAAGGCACTGTGGACGAGGGGCCTCGAAGAGCTGCTCGCCAACAAACAGGTGGATATGCTCGTGCATAGTCTCAAGGACGTCCCGACGGAGCTCCCAGCCGAGTTCAAGATTGGTGCGATACTAGAAAGAGAGGATTGCGCGGATTGTTTGGTGATGAAGGCTGGATCGCCTTACAAGACGCTTGAAGATTTGCCTGCTGGGAGCAGGATTGGCACGAGCAGTGTGCGACGCTCAGCACAGGTCAAAAACTATCTCAGAAATCGTCACAAAGGACTGGAGATGACGTTCAAAAATGTGGTAAGTATCGCCTGAAGTTTGGGCGACTTCAGAGACTGAACAGCGAGCACATACAGCGTGGCAACCTGTATGTTCCATGCCTCCATGGTACTGTCTACATCGAAACTTATTACTGAGCTATAGCAACACACGTTTGAAGAAACTAGATGCGACAGGGGAAGACGATGCCTTCGATGCGCTCATCCTTGCCAAGGCTGGGATGGTACGGCTTGGCTGGGCAAGTCGTGTTACACAAGACTTGGTACCTCCAGCCCTGTATCATGCTGTCTCTCAGGGTGCATTAGCTGTAGAGATTCGGGCCGATGCATCTGATGAGCTAGCCGATTTATGCGAGGCCCTGACGCACCAACAAACCCAGTGGATGTGTCTCGCCGAGCGTGCAATGCTTCGGACATTGGAGGGAGGATGCAGCGTACCTGTGGGAGTCAATACCAAGCTTACCCACGTAGTAGAAGGGAACGAAAGATTGAAGAACGGAGAGTTGAAACTTGAAAGTGCCGTGCTGGAGATCACGGGCTGTATCACATCGCTCGACGGGGGGCGACAGTTTGTCAAGACGATGGAGGAGAGGATTACGGGAACCAGCGAGGCGGAAGCATTGGGAAAGAAATTAGGAGTGGTATTACTGGACAGCGGTGCACGCGAAATCTTGGAAGAAATTAATGCCGACAGAGCAGCTCGGGCACGAGAGGCGGAAAGTTAAAACAGGATGACCATTGTATTCTTGTACTTCACTGTGCAACATTTAGAGAATGCCTGCACAAGCAATCGAATGAAGGACAAGAAAGTCGATATGCCTCCCCGCGAGCGCCTGAAAATCCCTTGAAAAGACTACGAGCGACAGGTGACTCTAAAGCAGGGAGGAATTGACATTGAAGAAAGGAACCAAATCCAAGAGTGTGCCCTAATGAGGGATCGTGTTATTTGTCCATGTTTGATGCTAGACTTCGATAAGTTCGTAGTTCGTATACACCCACTCTACTCCCAACTTGCACGAGGGTCGGGCCATCATGGCTTCTGTGTCGTCTCGTCGCTTGCGCAAGGAACTCAGTGAAATTCATACAGAAGGATGTCCTTGTGGTAAATTGTTTCTGTCTGAATGTTGCTCGTTTATTCACCTCGTCGTGTATAGGAATCAAACTAATTAGTGCAGACGACTTTGAGACCTGGTTCTTCTCTATAGAGGTCCTGGGCGAAAGCCTATACCAGGCAAGTCCTCGCCGTTCTTCATGCTCGTAGCTAAATTGTATGGTCAGGGGGAGGCCTTCAAATTAATGTTCCGCTTCGATGCAAACTACCCCATCTCCTCCCCTGCGGTCCAGTTTGTCGTAGACAAGGACCACCAGGCGCCTACACACCCAGTACGTTGGCAGTGCTCAACTATAACGGCAATGATCACTGACTCGATCTCAGCACGTGTACTCCAACGGACATGTGAGAGGTCACATACGCCTCTTTGTTCCTATTTCTGATCCACTGCAGATCTGTGCCTCTATCCTCGGAACAGAGTGGTCCCCAGTGTTGAGTGTCTCTGCCGTTTGTGTCACATTGCAGAGTATGCTGGCGTCGTGCAAGGTAACCTCTACTATGGTGAATTACTGATTTGCTCTCTTACATTCTCATAGGTCAAAGAACGGTAAGTCTCGATCCCCAGGCGCTTTCTCACTCAGAAAATATATTGGTTTTCAAGACCCGTAGACAACGATAGGTATGTCAGGACCGCACCTGACAATCCGAAGAAGGTACGTCGCAATCTGGACCTGGTACTTACAGTGTTAATCTCCCTGGCAGACGCGCTTCCAATACCATGGTAAGACTATTCGAAGCTATGCCATTCAGAATATTGTCACCTGATTGCATTTGTCACGGTACCACAGATGACACGTGCGTTCTACTACCTTTCTTGCGACACCGAACGAGCTGACCCGCATTTTAATTCGTAGGGTATAGTCTACGGTTTGGCCATTGAACGCTTTTGCATGTACGAACACAGACACAGATGCTATATGTATCATTACCTGGGTAACAAGATGTCGAAGAAGGTGTAATGTTTAATAGCATGTGCATGATGATGTAGATGTCATTTGACATGATATCTCCGCCTGCTCATCGACCCGTGAGAAAAATGTTTTTGACTCTGCACACAAAACTCTCCAGAGACCTCTCGATTAATTTACGACTCGAACACCTTACACTCTTATGCAATGCAACAAGGAGAGACAGTTGTGGACAGTTGTATACGCGATGATTTGAATCGGTTTGCAGGTGAGGTTCGGGGTAAACCCCAGCTATCTTGGACCATCACGGGAAATTTATGATGGGCTTCCCGCTCCTTTAGAGGGTACTGCTGAAGACAAGGTAGTCGTGCGAGACGAGTATCGCGTCGCAGTGCAAGAATCGCTGGACGGAGTAGATACCTTCGAGGTGCGTACGTTACAGGACAGCCTGACCGTCTGTCTGTGAGTGCCAGCCTTGCACGGCTTTGGGTGCACCCTCGTGCTGAACATGACGTCTTTCCAGGGAAACCGCTTTTTCTCGTTTACCTACTCGGACAACTCCTCGGACCACAGTGCAAGATAGCAGTACACAAACCCAAACTGTAAGGGGGGCCTTACAAATTATATTGAACCACCCATTCCAGAGAATTAGCATCACCTCATCTTTAGTATGCAGCATCTCCTACAGTATATTACATCAACTACTGATAGAATGTCTTGTTAATATTTGTCCCCAGCCCTGAGCAGACATCACATCTGCATTTATGGTTCATTTCTCAAAGTCAGATTGTCCCAATGTATCATCCTGTTGCCTAAGAAGTACCACAAGCCCTATTGACATACAGTCATGTATGCCATCATGTAACTATTGCTGGTTCTTGTAGATTAGCTCTGTATTCCATACCTCATAGTCACCCCTATAGCATAGTCCTGTGCCTGCTGTTCTCAGTACTTCCACTTTAGCCATGGTCAGTTTCCAGGTACCTTCAAACAATCTTGCTTGCGTACCATAGCATCAGAGCAGTTTTTGGAAGAGCATTGATTTTTGGGGATGTCTTTAGTAATGTCCCTTTCTCTACTATTCTATTGGTTGCTATAAATTATATTGATCTTAGTGGTAGGCAGGACATTCATTACAAGTACTCATCCACATCTATTGATTCCTTTGATGTTATTTGTGAAGGCATGGATGTAGATCAATGTATGTAGGAGTAAAGTCTAGTGTATGTGAGCCCATCCTTGCATATACACCAAATGTAATGTGACCTCCAAATGAATAGTTAGTCTCTACACTCAATAGAAGAAAACACCGTCATGCTAACGAGTACAAGGACTTGGGCTCGTTGTGAGTGACATGCAGGCCGACAAGCTCCGAATTAATTGTCACTCCATATTGACACTTCGACGTAAGAGGTTTGGGGGGCTTCATTAATAAGTTATGCTCGGCGGTATGTGTAGCGTGCTGGTGGCACCAACACGTGCTTCACTTAGCACCGGTCTTACGAGAGCATGGGCATGCTCGCCCCGAGGTAGATATTATGGTGAAAGCAAAAGACGTGCTCATGCAGGTGCCTCGCGCAAACACGGGCTCTCACTGTGAGACGTATATTGAACGGTCTGACTACGTGACAAGAATTGCTCAGCACGAATCAGCGGAGCACAGTCGTGAGACCTACGGTTGCAGGACTCGTTGTGGGTGCAATGCGACTGCGGAAGGCCCGACTCATTAGAACATCTATTTCGTGAGAAAATGGGTCCATAGAATGGGAGGGTGGCGGAATACAGATTATTCTCCACCATTTAAGGATACAACATGGTACTGTACGCGAAAATGAGATCAGAGTCTCCTAGACCATCGAAAGTCAAAGATGAGCTCGAAACCATATGGACGCATGTCAAGCTGGCCGGGTACCAGTGATAGCTCGGGTGGTATAGAGGGCTCGATAGTAGATGGTTCTGAGAGTGTATCGGGTAGAGGAATTGTATCGGTAGAGGATACTGTTTGGGATGGCCCAGATTTATTTGAGCGGAAGTTAAAGATGGAGCGAAATATGGAGGATGACGTTTCATTTCGAGACGTTGGTTGGGGATCAAGGTGTGACGGCTCCGCTTCGACGGTGGCGTTTACGTCGAGATCGGTAACTGACTCAAGAGACTGGTTCCATTGCCTCTCGATGTGAGTAACAGCCCTCTGGATGCTGTCTCTCTCCCACTTTTGTACGTCATATGGCTCGAACAATCCCGAGGCAAAATCGCACCAGCACCTATCCGCGACACGTACGATGGGTGGAGTCGGATCAAATGTGTTGATGTGAGGAGGTATGGTCGCGTTCAACGCTTCGGAAAATGTGGTGATGTTTTCAGCCCAAGGGATGGAGAGATGTGCGTCCAACGGGAATGACTGCCAATAGCATGAACTGAGAAACAAGGCAGCGAGAAGTATTATGCAGTAAAAGCTGAAGGTTCGTGAGTAAAGGTCATCGAGGGAGTGTTGCGGTACAGACCACGGTCTCGCGTGGAGAGCTAAGGTAAGCAAGAAAAGCACCAAAAAGTAAGGTGGGGCGGTGGGGAGTGGCAACAGCAGTAACGGCAAGAACCAGCGGGTGCACCTACCGAGGGAGTATGAGGACTCGTCCAAGCCGTGTCAGCAACGAAACACGCACCACATCGCAGTCGTAGTCGATTGTTTGAGAAGACAAGTGGAGCATATATGTCAGGACAGACATCACGTGATGAGTGCGATTATATAATATTATTAGATAAGATAAGAGATTCCCCAACTACTATATCGGGACGAGTGTTCTCCATCGTTCTCGATATTTCCAACGCACCCTTTAAAATAAATAGGCGCCTTTGCTTGTTCGTCGTCGTCCACAGCCATGTCGAAACATCCCGAAGTCCTCTGGGCACAGCGCAGCAGCAGCTCTGACCCAGACAAGGTTCGTCTCTCTCGCCTTCACCCTCCTCGTTCTCAACACGTCCTGTAGAACATCATCTACTTGACTGTCAATCTTCCTGACATCGATGATTCGTCCCTTCATTACGATTTGACCTCTGACGGCATATCTTTCAAGGCGACAGCCGGGTAGTTATATATGTCTGCCACTGCCTGACGCGTTTCTTAGTCCATCCCGTAGTACCGAACACACCAAGTACGAGTTTGACCTCGCATTCTTTGCAGAAGTCAATCCAGAGGTCAGACTATCTCCTCCGTGCGTGCAATGTGTTCTCACAGCCATCCAGCCATCCACCCACCGTCTCACTTCGCGCTCCTTCGTCGCTGTTTTGCGCAAAAAGGAAGCAAAGTCTGAATACTGGCCGCGGTTAACAAAAGAAAAGCTCAAAACACCGTTCATAAAGACAGACTTTGGAAAATGGGTCGATGAAGACGAGCAAGACGGGATCCCCAAAGCTGATGAAGACTTCGGGATGAGTGGAATGGACGATGGTATGGGCATGGGTGGGATGGGCGGTATGGGCGGTATGGGTGGTATGGGTGGTATGGGTGGTATGGGCGGGATGGGCGGGATGGACTTTGAAAAGGTGCCCTTTCAGCCTTGACACACGTCATCTTGAGATGATTCATCCGATCTTTTAGATGATGGCGCAGATGGGTGACAGTGCTAAAGGTGGAGTAAAGGGAGACGAAGCTGCTGACTCTGACTCTGACGAAGATGGTCCACCCCCTCTCGAGGACCCCGAGCCTGCCAAGTGAACGGATAGTATCTGCAACTCGGAAGGACCCAGTGTATCGTGTAAATAATGTTTTCTTGCCAAAACTCAAGCCATCTGTGGCTCTTCGGAAGGTTACATTATTTGGCTTTGCATCACTACTGGCTCGGTAGACGGTAATGAATGCTTACACCATGTTGAGTAAAACAAGGCTGGATCTTAGCAGGAGATCTCACCCATCCCTTCGCTTGCGTACATTCCTATTTACGTACCAGCGTAATCTTGCCAACGAGGACTCGGACAATGGAGCCCAGGCGGACCTGCTCCATGCACAAACCTCACGGAACGGACGAGCGACCGATGCACGACTGTCTTTCTTCTGATCCGCCGGCAGCACTGACCGAAAGCCTCCTTCGCCTAGCATGTTTCCCAGCATCGGCTGCTCTCGGAGGTCCTTTCACAAGGACCGTAAGTGACGACCCGTGTCAACATTGACTAGCAGTGTGGGTGAATTTCAGCCCACTTCGCAGCGTCCTAACGCCCACCCGAACAGTCCTTCGTTAGCGCTCGGAAACTTTTTCTTTGTTTCTTTGTCTTCTTTTCTCAGCCGGTCTCTGATCACACAGTTCCCGCACCAATGTCCAAAGGAAAGGGAAAGCAGATCGAGGGGGCTGCGGCGCTGCTACCTCCGATGCCGAATCCCTCTGCGGGAAGTGCCAATCCCTCCGCTTCCCTGTCCGCTCTCTGGGGCTACATTCTCCCCGCGCTCAACCACATCGTCCGTTCCCCGACCAATTCCAACGACAAAGCGCCCGCCATCGATATATCGTACCACATGGGCATCCACACCGCGACATACAACTACTTCACCGCACAGTCCGAGGCTGCGAACACGCGCGCCGACACCGGGGCGGACAAGGACCCGAGCCCCGTCCGTCAAGCGAGCGGGACGGATCTCTACGAGCATCTCGACAAGTACTATATGGACCTCGCCCAAGAGCTGCTGTTGGGTGCACCCGAGGATGACACGACGCTCGTCCAATACATCGTACCCTGTTTTAAGCGCTACAGCGTGGGCGCGCATTCCGTCAACCGGCTTCTCAACTACGTCAATAGACATTATGTCAAACGTGCCGTCGACGAGGATCGGGGCTGGCTCACGCTGAGCGATATCTTCGGTGCGGTCGCCAAGTCCATCGAGGAGGGGGACACGCGGGAAAAGATTGCCAAAAAATTGAAAGAGAGGAGGGTCGAGGAACTGAAGAAGTGGGGGTACGAAGAGGGGGGTTCAGCCGAAGCCCTAGCCCTCGCCGAACAACGTGCGGAAGCGGCGAGTACATCGGATCGCGTCGTGCCTCTGGCAGCTTTGGCGTTGCGGAGGTTCAGGACTGAGTTCGTCGAACCTTTGTTGGCTGCTCCGAAGATGAAAGGGAAGAAACGGAGGCTAGGAGCTGCACCCGTTGGTGACAAGTCTCATTTCCCCAAGAGTCGACTCGCTCGCGCTGTACGAGAGATTTTAGAAGTTCAAGACATAAATCCAGAGGAATGTCTCGGCCTCGCAAGAGACCTCGCGGTGACCTTATGTGCTGTTGGTGTCCGTAACAGTCATCCTTTGCGAAAGAAACTAGATAAATTCCTTACTACGGGCACGCCATAGCGGCTTTAGCACTATTTCGATTATCTGGGAGTTATAGATCCAATGAGTACTAGCCGGCGGATTGATACCCATTCTCCCCCGGTCTCTGGCCTTCCTGGCTGCTTCTCGTCGAAGGCATGTCCAAAAGTGCCTCCATATCTATGTTTTGCCACGCAGATAGGTCCAGCGCGGACAAATCAAATCCACCTACACTACTCTGCGTACCAGCCTGGGGGAACCCAGACGACAACGATGGCGGTGGAACAACGCTGCTCGGATGTGGTCGCTGGTTCCCATCAGTCGGCCCGCTCGTCACTGGACCAAACAGGTTTTCGCCCTGACCACTATGTTCAGTCTGGAAGGCGTGCAAGAGTGCCATGTCGATGTGAGCATCCGCTGCGCCCTCCTTCTGAGCCTGTGGGACTTCGTTCGCAGATAGCGATGCACCCGAGTCCGCTGTTGCGGGAGAAAACAAGCTGTCCACTGCGGCCCGCCCGTCTCCAGATGTAGACTCTGGCGCGTCACCAAAAAGATTGGTCATGTCCGACATCTCCATATCAATACCATCGAGGTCAAGTTCGATAGGTTTATCAGCAGAACTGCCCAAAGCAGGGTCGAGGGCACCCATCATAGCTGGTGGACTGTCTGTGAGATCAATGTCGACACGTTGACTTCCGGCTGCAGCCGAAGCGAACGCCGCCATTAAGTCGATGTCGGTAGTCGCTGATGGACGAGCTGATTTTGGGGCGAGTGATACGGGAGACGGGACGAGACCCTTTGGAAATAATGCCGCTTCCTCCGCAGAGATACGCATGGAAGATGAGGAGAGATCGAGTTTGGGAGGGAGAGCACTTCGATTAAGAGAAGATAGAGAAATGGCGGATGGGCGACGCATAGGTATGTGCTGAGTCGGCCCCTGTGGCGATCCTTGAACAGGAGTAGACGAGGGGGCCACTTCACCCGCATCGATAGAGGGTACAGAAATTTTGGGTGCCTGCGCTGCGATGGCAGCTTGCTCAGCCTCTCGTGCACGAAGCTCCTCGCGAGCCAGATCTCGTTTCAAGACTGACATGGCACGTAACTGATTTGACCAGGCTCGTGAGAGTGGCTGGACGATACGAGATGGACGCTTACTACTTGCGATTCCATGGCATCACAGATCCGACCGTATTTTTCGAGTTCACGGCCAAGAGAGGTTGTTAGTGTACGCGGCGGGTATGGGGCATACTTGTGGACCCCACTGCTTGGAGGACTTATATTAGTCATTTTGCAAAACTAAGTCCCTTACTTACAGTCTGCGTGTGTCGGTGTGAAACGCATATATCTGTCCGGTCTTTACAACTGCATTCTATTCCAGGTGAAACTCGCATTCGGGGACGATAAAACCTGCACTTGCCTTGAGGCAGGACATCAGTGCATTAGCCTCGCGCTCCAACATGACGACCTTGCCTGCTGGCAGTGGCGGTGGTGGCATACTTGACTGACCTGCTGGCAGCCCGGGTGTTGTCACGGCTGTAGAGTCGCTGATTTGAGTCTGCATCAGGTCCTTGGGTTGGAGTGGTGGTATGTGTCCAAGAAAGGAAAGCAAAGGATCGCGGGTGACCGCTCCAGTCTGGCAAGACTCCACGCGCCTGGCACAGTCAAGGTTCGCTTCGCTTACAGGCGTATATTTACCAACGAAGCGACCCCCACGGCTGACATTCGGGTATCTTGTCCCACAGACATGTCGGGCGGTGCTCAGGATGCGTTGCTAACACCCAGCTCGACCAGCCCCGACCCAGACTTGAAACAAAGTTACAGCGAGGTGAGTGTTGCTGTACGCTTGAGTACGCGTGCACGCTCAAGTGGTTCTCGTACATCAGGGATGCTTTCAGCGCCGCCTGCGACATTTGACGTCTGTACAGATACACAATCTCACTCCTTTTCCTGTCCGAGATGCGTTTGCCTCAGCTCTTTCTCAACCCGCGGCACACTCTCAGTTTACACCACTGGGGAATCTGTCCGACGACCTTGACGTGACTTTGATGCGTAGACGATCTCGGCGAATATCTACGACGTCGGTCAACACCCTGAAGAATGTCCCTGTAGAGGATGTCGCCGGTTTTCCGGATGAGATGAGGGGACCTGGAGAGGTAAGGGGACGACGGAGAGCACAATCGCGCGCAGGCTTTCCAGGTGTGAGCGTTAGTGGATCGACATCCGGAGGAAACGCTTTATCCCGTCCACTGGCAGCCAACGCTGGTGCTCCGCCTGCGAGACAAAGTCGGATCCGAACAACCCCGACGGTTTCCTCGCATGCACTTTCTACAAGCCTGTCGTGTTCAGCGCCAAATATCCCTGTGTCGACACTGTATTTTGATCATTCTCAACGGACCTTGGAGAGAGTCGTTGGGTCGCGTCTCGTGGAGACATTCATAACAATATTTGTTCTCGAACCACCGTCTCTATCGCCGTCCCCACCGTCTGTAAATGGGAAATCGAGATCCCGAGCCGACAGCGGGCCCTCCCAGTCTCTCACTGTATCGGCGACACCGCCAAATGCTATGGCACAAGTTGGTCGCAATGAAGCGAGAGCGTCCAAGTTTGCAAACACTGGAATGGCAAAGACGCTCTCTGTTCCTGCAACCTCGCATTCTACTTTGCGGCGTCTATCCGTGGCAAGGGGGAAATCACAGCTCACACAGCAAGTGTCTTCTTCCTCATCGAGCATAAAGACGCATAAGACATCATCTTCTGCGCCTTTGCAAAAGTCTTCGAGCCACCAATCTCCACTCCCGTCGTCCGTGGAAGCATCCGCGTTCCCCAAGGTTCCCAATTACATCTCTCCGATACATCGTCCTTCTACAAATCCATTCTACAGCCTCGATGCATCACGGCAGTCCGATTTTGCAGAGCACACGGACTTGAGTGCCGACAGGCTTAAAATTCAACTCTGGGCAAAATTTGATCTTAATGCCATGCATTTGGGAAACCCCAAAGGTAAACAAAAGGACACTGGCGACACTGGAGGCACTTCTGGAAGTCCACAGTGGAAAGTCTTGGAAGAATGGGATTTTTCCTTGTCAGACTTGATACCACTGTCCCCCGAAGTAGGTGCGAGAGAACGATATGGTGAACCCACCGACTCACCCGTCGCCCTTTCATAGTTCGAGAACCATCCATCACATTTACCGTCGAACACGCTCGTGATGACCTTTCTACCGATGGAACAAAGTTTTCATTTACCGGCCCCCGCTTGGTCTCGTTCCCGGTCTCAGTCAAGATCGCCGTCGCCGTCGGGTTACAATACTGACCCAGAATCGGAAGGACGTAAACTCGTCCAAGCTACACAAGCCACCCCTTCAACATCTCACGACATAATACAAGGCAGTCGGGCACTATTAGGTGTTACCCGGAGATCCCGTAAACTGGAGGCAAGGACGGCCAACTTGGATGAACTTTCGCAGTAAGTACTCCGTGGGTGTGTATGCATCTAGTCTAACTCGCCCCTTTCAGATTAGTGGCTTTACAAGCCTCTATACGCGATGCAGAAGAGTCGCTGCATGATATCATCCAAGAAATTGATCTTTGCATCACCAAAGACCATTCATTGATGTTGGTACGTACAAAGTCGACCCGTTATGTAATCGCCGCAAGTCTGACCCCCGTTCATAGAAACGCGAAGCTTCCAAGCGTCAGGCGCACATTGAGGACCGACGGGCCGAAACCCAGGCTATAATTGAAGGGTCGAATCGCTGTATGTCGAGATCATACTTCCTTCATTTCGCTACGCAACACGCCTTTCACTTTCTTCTTTAGTACGTGACAACCTTGCCATGCGCCGGCTGCGGATCCAGACCCGGAGAGATTGTCTTGTAAAGGCGAAGGTGTTACAAGCTGAAGAGACGAGCAAGCTTTCGGGTCAGGGGAACGAAATCACCGAGGAGAGGTAGGCCTAGCCCTGTCGGCTTCTTGATCTATGCTAACGTATCCATTTAGGAACAACCTCATTACCGTCCGGAATCACCTTCCAGTTATTCGAACGTCGCTCATATCGACACTTGCTACAATATACCCAATCGAACTATTGTCTGCTTCGGAACTCCTTTTCACGATTCTCGCCGTTCCTTTACCCATCCCTTTTAACTCCAATGAGCCCGCGCCGCCATTGTCGCTTTCATCCCACAAGGAGGTCACGGAAGAATCGGTCGCAACAGCTTTGGGATATGCTGCTCATCTTGTGCAACTCTTCTCCGTGTATATGGGGAAAGGTCTTGTCTACCCGATAACATACATTGGGAGCAGGAGCTTGATCAGGGACAACATTTCAGCGATGGTTGGTCCCCGAATGTGCGTCGGACCTTTACCCCGAAAATGGCTCGTCGACTGACGAGTCGTAGGTTTCCGCTTTTCTCGAAAGGCGTAGATACATATCGATTTGAATATGCAGTGTTCCTCCTTAACAAGGATATAGAAATGGTAAGCTTGTTGCAATCCAACCTAGGGGCTACTTTGACCCGTGTTCTAGCTAATGGCGGACCGTGATCTGCGGGCGCTCGATATGCGACATACACTACCTAATCTGAAAAATTTGCTACTCACGCTTACCGACGGAGAGTATGCAAGCGTCCAGTGAGTGACCGCATGGTTTCTGTCTGGTGGTGCTGATGCAGATCGCGGTGGTCTAAGCAACTCGCGGTGTCAGGATTCGCCATCTACGGTAGGCCTAACGACGCCTCCCCGTGCGGCATCGCCAATTACTACTTATCGAACCTCCGAAACGCCGAAGGCGGGGCGAAGTCCAAGAGTACCTACTGCTGGACTACCTCAAGAGCCCAATGTCTCGCCGAGTAGTGGTGCAACGACGCCGAAAGCTGGTCAAGATGAAGGAGGCACGAATACGCATTCACGGTATTCGAAACTTTCCCTCGGATTTCCGCCGCTTCCGGGCTTCTTTCGGTCACGCAATGCACCCACCATTCTCCACACGTCGGTGAAACCCGCGCCAGATACAGTGGAAGAAGCCCGAGATAGCGGTGCATTTGCAGATGCACCACCGCGCTCGTCGGACGGTGCAGCGTCCGGTGATGCTGGGAAGGCAGAGGACGATGACGATCGGCGCACCATCAAGGGTGTGGTCGTCGACGTCGCGGAGCCAGACGGGAATGGGGGCGCGCCTGCAGCAGAAAAGATTGCTGAGACAACGTCGCTGACCGTCGTTGCTGTTGTCTAATATACTTTTTTGCCGGACCGCTTCCCGCGTGGCGGATTAGGCTCAGGTTGGCATGGCGCGATTGAGATAGCCGCGCTGGGACGATGACCAAAGTGTGCAAGGGGTGGAGTAAATTGAAGGTTCCCTTGGCAAGCAGCGGACCCGGTCGCTTGTCATTCGAGTGCGGATTGTACTGTGTATAATAAACACTGGTGCTACTACAGACTCGGATACGGTGAACCGTCGTCGTCAGGTCGCTAGCGGTACATTGATGTCCAGGATATGTTTTGTTTCACTAGGATCGGCATTTACGAAACAGAAAAAAAAACATATCTCCAAGTTATCGGACTTTGAAAAAAAATGAGGGTTAGCCCAGCCGCTTTTGATCCCCACGCTACCGAGGTGCCTTAAATTCGCTGGTCTTAGCTACTCGACATCCAGCGTTCTCTCTTGCATTGCGCTCCAAAAATTCTGCAGTCCTCACCAGGTATGTCCTCCTCGTCGCCCTCGCTTGCCCCGCTCACCGCTTGCCCCGCTGTCTCGGCGCGTTCCCTCGCTCAGCCCTCCCGGCCGCATTGTATCATCAGTCCACTTTAGAACGGCTCAAAATTGGCTTCAAGGTCTCTTCGTTGCACTTCACTCGGCCTATCTCTTCTCACCCTCCGTCCCCCTCCCAGGAATACCACTGTGCAACTAGCATTACCGTTTCCTAATCTCGTTTCTTCGTTCAGTCTGTTTTCTGTCCTCAACTTCTTTTGGAAGAAAAGTCGTCCTCCGCTTTACCATTCAAGATGAATACTGCTGAAAACATTAATCCTTCTGCCGATAATCGCGCTTCGGATGGCAGGAAGCAGAGTCCCCCTGCTTTCCTCGACCTCGCAGACTCGGTATGTCCCCTGCCCTGCAAGCGCCTATTTCTCGCTTAAATTCACTCGCACCAGGCTGCCAGGTTGGGTACCAACATGCCCGACATCTCAGCCGTAAGTCCTACTTGGTCCCCCCACCCATCGCTGTCTCACTCGCGTTTCCCGACAAAGCGTGTCGAACTGAAGCGTTTGGAACACGAACGTCAGCGTATCATCCAGCGGAAGCTGTTCGAAGAACAGATGTGGGTTTTAGAGCAGCAACAAGCGCAGGAGTTGCTTAGCATCCCGTATGACTCTGTTGGGTTGGCTGTCTCTGCCCCCACTACCCCACCGCGCGTCAATGCTGCCTTGCATAGTGACAACCTCATCAAGTCAACCCTCTCCCACTCTTCGGTTGATGCAGAGGTCCTCTCCAAGGCCGTCGGTTCTGTTGTTACCGATAAGCGCAAGTCTGTTGCTTATGCGCCATCCGTTGATCTCTCGCCCGAGCTTGGACATACGGTAAATGGCCAGTACAACCGCGCAGGTGCCAAGAGCATGCCAGCGAGTCGTCGCACTTCCACAAGTAGCCACGACGAAGAGTTTGTAGAACACTTTCGAGGAATGGCACTCTCTGGGGAAAGGCCAAACCGGGCTACGCCAAGCCCTGGCGCAGTTGCACAGTCCATTATGGCCAGTGGGCGACGTAACGAGGATGACCATGTGCGTCCTGGTCAACAGTACAACGTTGGCATGATGCTCGATGAGCAGTTGGACCAAGAGATGCACAGTGAGTTCGAGTCGTGCCATTTTTGGTCCAGTGTGCCTCATATTGTCAAGATGCCATGAGAAACCTTCCGACATCGGATGATGACAAGTTTGCATCTTATGCGAATAAGGCAAGGTTCCCTCTCGACCCTTGAATGTCATTTTTTTTTAGATTGTCATTAGATTTCAACGTCGTCTGCTGCACTGGATCTCGCTCATCGCCCGCAGACCTCTCCACGGAATTCGTTTGTGGCTCGTGGTGAAAAACCATCCGAGTGGCCACAGTTTGTGGGAAATCCTCGTACCCCAGACGGCTTGAGCTCCAGAACCGAACGTCGCACTGTGACAAACCCAACCCTGACTTTGACTTCTTCGATGGATCTTGGCGGGAAACTTGGCGGCGCGGTTACCGGCACATCGACACCCCTCGTCGGGCAGCACTCACAGTTAACCCTTGGTTCTTCTGGCACACCCTCCTCTCGTCGGGGTTCTCCGTCCGGTCCACTGGATAACCTCGGCGCCGCCACCCGATCTGTCCCTGCGACACCTCTTTCCATCACGAACGGTAGCAGCAATCACTTACTGCCAACTCCAGGCACACCTCTTACCCCAGAGGGTCAAAACCTGAGTGGACGTTTATCGTCTCAAGGAAACCACCATCTCGAGGACGTGGCCAAGGCTGACATTCAACCATCGTTGTCTCGCTTGCCATCCAGCCAATTTAGTGATTCCGGCTTGTCCTTTGAGGTATTTATCCCTCGCTCTTCATTATCCTTGCCCCTTTCCGTTTCTCAAATTCCCTATCAAATTACAGCAATACGGCGTCGATTCGGTGTATGGGCTCACCAGCCAATTGGAAGGTTCCCGCTATGGCACTTACGGTCTTGAAGCTGCTGGTCGGAACGGGGCTGCAGTCAATGGTACGAGTGGCTCAACTGCGCTTTATCACCATAACGGGTCTCGTTACGGACTTGGTCTTGGCCGGGGTGGCGCGTCCGACGGCAAGATGAACGGTTTACATGGACCCAAGCACAAACGTGGTGACATGGACCGTAAGTGCCTAACGCTCTCGACCATTTCTCGATACTTATAGCCTTTTTTTTTTCTTAGTCAACCGGTTTGCCGGTACCCGTATTGAGGACTTGCAGGGTGAAATTCCAGCATTGTGCAAGGATCAACATGGCTGCCGATACCTTCAAAAGAAGCTCGAGGAAGGTGTTCCCGAGCATCGTGATATGATCTTCCGCGAAACCTTTGGTCATTTTGCCGATCTGATGACAGGTGGGTGCTAGCGTAACCTTACGTTGTTGTGGTTCTGATCAAGCGAAGATCCGTTTGGTAATTATTTGTGCCAAAAGCTTTTGGAATACTCGACCGACGAACAACGAAATGTCATTTGTGAATCGGTCGCGCAGGACTTGGTCAATATATCACTCAACATGCATGGTACTCGTGCTGTACAAAAAATGATTGACTTCCTATCCACTAAACGGCAGGCAAGTCTGACTCATTCCATCTCTTCTCTTCCAGACTTACGGAAGAGCATAGACTGATCAGAGATACAATGTGCAGATACACTCTATTATTCTTGCGCTCAGCCTCCATGTTGTTGTGCTCATCAAAGATCTCAATGGCAATCATGTCATCCAGAAATGTCTCAACAAGCTTGCGCCCGAAGATAACCAGGTATGTGTGATGTATTCTTCAGGTGTTTTGATGCTTACGGCGTTCTTTGCCGCAGTTCATCTACAATGCTGTCGCTGCGAACTGTGTCGAAGTTGCGACCCACCGTCATGGATGCTGTGTATTACAGCGCTGTATCGATCATGCTTCCGATCATCAACGTATCCAACTTGTGAACGAGATCACATACAATGCTCTCACGTTGGTCCAGGATCCGTATGGAAACTATGTGAGCATCATGACACAGCCATGACCAGGATTAACTTTTCCCCATCTACTAGGTCGTACAGTATATTCTGGACCTGAACGACAATCGTTTCAGCGATGCTGTCATCCGCCAGTTTACGGGGAATGTATGCGCTCTATCAGTTCAGAAATTTAGTTCGAATGTTATCGAAAAGGTTGGCTTTCCTATCATGGAGTACATGCGGGCTATTCATATTCCTCTACTATAAAGTGCGTTCGTGTGGCTGAGCACAGCACTAGAAAAATGCTCATTGAAGAACTGCTTAATCGTTCGCGTCTGGAAAAGTTGCTGCGCGACTCGTATGGCAACTATTGCGTTCAAGTCAGTGTTTACACTCGTTGGACTTGCCGATTATTCATAATATCCAGACTGCACTCGATTATGCGGAACCTACCCAGCGCGCTCTTCTTGTCGAGGGCATTCGACCGGTTCTTCCACTCATTCGCAACACTCCCTACGGTAAACGCATTCAAAACAAATTGCAACGTGAGCACGTGGACAGCTACAATGGTGGATACCATGGACATCAAGTGATCAACATGAACCTTAACAACCAAGCTCTTGGCTTGACTCATGGCGCTGCTGCTGGGCGGCACTTACCACAGAGCATCCACCCCAATGGCCCGATTGCGGACATCTACGCGTCTCAAGCTAACCTATATGGAATGCAAGGGCAAGGGTCTTATGGGCCGTCGCATTTGGCACCTCAATTGCACGGCCTGCAAGCACGCGCCATCGATGGATACGTTCTACAAAACAACTCGCCTCATAATGCTAGTCTGACACCTCCGCATACCCATGCTGGCGGCTATTCTGGGGTGTCGGCGTATGCTAACGTGAGCTTTGGCAACGTTGGTCTCGCTGGATCATTGAGCGATCCCTACCAGAGCTACGGATATGGGATGTAAACATCCTGCACCTCTGCTGTGCTATTGACAACCGCCGCTTCGACCGTCTAGCCGCTCATTAATGCCCTATTTCTATGTATATTCTAACGTCGCTTGGTGCTTGGCGCCCGATACCTCCATGTTACTTGTTGCTTGCCTTGCCTCGTCTTCCCGGAGTACCCTTTCGACCTATGGGCATCTGCCGGTTTCGATCATATCACCCCGCACATTTGTACTTTGGCCCGGCATACACAGTCACACCCGTAGCTATTACTTGGTCTTGCTTTCTGAACATTTTCCGTTGTCTTGCCCTTCTTTTCTTTCCTGCCTCTAACTGCCCCATTTGTACAGCTTTAATCTTCAACTCATCTAAGCAATGTCTGTTTAATGGCGAACCATGCCGCAGCACTACTTGTGTACTTATTGTGCAATCTATGCGTTGTTGCTCTCCATTCTGCAAACTGTCGTTATTCGCGGACATGACGACCGTGTTGTATGCATGCCTCGGTTACTCGAGATCCTTGAGTGGGTAAGAGGGCTGTGGAACACAGGCCGCGAGGAGTATTACCATGGTATATGAAAGAGTGATCTCGGCAAGACATTGTCAAGCCCCACCATAGTCCGAGGCGTGCGTAGTACGTACAAAACCGGGCCCTACATTTTCCCTCGTGCTTGTAATCGTCCCGCACGTATTTAAACTTGACTCTGACAAGTCGCAGTCGCTCGCTACATCTTTTTTGCCCCCGTTCGGCTATGCGTCCGCGTATCGTAGCCCCTCTCGCCCTGGTCGGCGCCGTTTTCTCTAGCGTGCGAGCCATCCAGACCGTCTCGCGCGCTGGCAGATACCTCTATACCGCGGATGGAAATCGGTTCTACATCAAAGGTGTTGCGTACCAGGAACAAGGTGCGTGTGTCTTTGTGCCTCTCCTACCCCATACCCTCATATTGTTCCTCAGGACAAGCCGTGGCCGGTTCAAACAATCCTTTCCTCGAGCCCTCCACCTACATTGACCCCCTGTTCAATGGCACGACTTGCCAACGTGACTTGCCCTACCTTCAGCAACTCGGTGTCAACGCCATTCGTGCTTACAGTGTCAACTCAGCCCTGAACCACGATACGTGTATGCAGTTATTCGGCAACGCAGGCATCTACACCATGTAAGTCACGCGTGCCCAAGAGTCGTGCACGTCTAGTGACCGTCCGCAGCATCGATCTGTCCTTGCCCTTGAATGGTTCCATCGATCGAGATGCCCCAACATGGACCACGGCACTTCTAGACCAATATATCGAGACTATCCAGGTCTTTTCAAAATATGACAACGTTTTAGCCTTCAACGTCGGAAACGAAGTCGTCACTTTAGCAAACCAAACAGCGGCAGCTACGTTTGTGAAAGCAGCTGCTCGAGATACCAAGGCCTATTTGTGGGTGCTTTGCTGAAGGTTGTTCCTGCAGTTCAGACAATATGTTTGCTATAGAAACTCCATCAAATCATCCGCTCTCGTCGGGTATGCCTCTATTGACGGTGATTCCGACTTGATCCTCCCCGTTGCCGAATATCTTTCTTGCGATCCCTCGGGCAGCAACTCTGGCGCCACTGCAATCGATCTTTACGGTCTTAACAACTAGTACGTATCACGCCGTCTCACTCTGGAACTCGAGGATTTGACTCGTGCAGTCGATGGATTGGAAATTCGTCTTACCAGGTAGCTTATGCTCCAGTAGAAGAACTCTATTCGGCCTACAATGTCCCCGCCTACTTTAGCGAGTTCGGAAGCCCCACAGATCCCATAACGAGCTGGGATGAGGTCGGATCGCTGCTCAGCTCCCAACTGTCCCCTGTTTGGTCTGGCGGTGTTGCTTTCTCGTACTTCCCCGCAACGAGCGCGGGTGGCCAGTTTGGCATCGTCTCTATTTCCGCTGATGGTAGCACAGTCACGGTCAACCAAAATTTCGAGAATCTCAAGACTCAGTATGCCCAGGCTTCGCCCCCCAATTCACCCTCCCAGAGTGCAGCCGGATCAACGAGCTATCCGTCCTGCCCACAGCAAAACTCGACTTTACTTGCTTCCACCACTTTGCCACCAACTCCTAACCTTGCTGCCTGCACGTGCTTGGAGGAAAACCTGAGCTGTCAATTTACCCCAGCGACCTCGAACTATAGTGCAATTATCGGTGCATTGATCAATTATGGTTGCAGTGCACTCGGACAGATGGGTGGTAATTGCAACCCAATCACTGCCGACGGTCAGACTGGTGTGTACGGTGCCGTGTCCGAGTGCGATCCAAGTATGTGTCTTATTGAGCGTCCCGGGTTGAGTTGTAATGATCTCCGATAGCTGTCATGGTGTCTTGGGTAATGACTCAGTACTATCTCGCCAACAACGACAATCCACAGGCTTGCAGCTTTGGTGGAAATGGTACTGTCAACGCTCGGGCACCATCGGGCACCAGTGCAGCCAGCGCGGCGGCTTCATCTTGCTTGGCCAGCGCTACTAGCACCTCTGTTCCCACGCTCCCTCCTGGAGGCTCTTCTGGTTCCGGCAGTTCTGGGTCATCTGGTACCAGTGGTGCCGTTGCACTCAATACGAGCGCTTTCGCAAGCGTCTTCATATTTGTCTTGATGGGTGTTGTGAGCGGAGTGTGGGTTCTCGCTTGAGAATGCAAATTGAGGGAAAAATGGACTTTGTAAGTACAAGACGGATGCTTTACTCTAATTCACTCGAACATGTTTCTCTGGTTTATGGGATTTTATCTACGAACCCGATAATCTGTTGACCTGGTGTTTTGTTTTTGTTTTTGTTTTTGTGGTTGAGTCAGCGGCGTTAAAAAAATAAAAATAAAAAGGCGGTTGAACGCGCAGCAGTCCTCATTCACATCTGCCACTGCCACAATGGGCCCAAAGACACGCACAGAGTGGAGCTTGGCTGACGACGACTTCGACACAGCAATGGGACCCACCACCACCCACGAAACAGAAAATGGCGCAGGCGATGGCCAACTTGACGACGCTGGAAAGGCCGCAGAATTGGCGACTGGCAAGTCCTATGAAGATGCGAAGGCGGAATCTTCTCATGACAGACCAGTCAAGGTGCTTACGTCTCATCCTCTCGTTTTTGCTGTTTGATTCCTCTGCTGCTCCTGTTGTATCCTCTCTCCTGTCGATGTTCTACACCCTGGGCAGCTCGCTCGCAGCTTCTATCGTCTTCTGGGGGCTTACGCTTTTGGACGTCGGACTGCTCCACCTTTCGAGATCTGGTGGGCGCGACCATCGGGTGCTTGTCTGCTTGCTTGTCTGGACTTGGTCCTCGCTTTCTTCTCTTGTGGCTTTCGCCCCCTCTTTGTCTGGCCCCGGTATTGAAACTATCTGCGCCACTTAGCCGAACAAAATTTACATTGGAGGCCTCCCTGATCATACTCGCCCGGAGGACCTGAGGAATTGCTTTGGAAAGATTGGCAACGTCGTCGTTATCGAGCTCAAGTGGGTCTTTTTTAAAATCTCCACCTCGGGCTGTCACTGACATGCCACGACGTTTTCTCAAGACTCGGGTATGGCTTTGTGGTAAGGTCTCGTCAGACGTTTGCGTTGTGCTCATTGTTGAAGTGTCGGGGGGTTGTTTAGGAGTTTGACACCAAAGAGGCTGCGGAAGAAAGTGTGGCCAGGTATCACGAAGGGTTTTTTATGGGGAACAAAATTCGAGTCGAGCTCTCTCATAGCCGTGGGCGATCGTACAAACGATCCGACGATCCAGGTGCTTGCTTTAGATGTGGTGAAGGCGGCCATTGGGCAAGGTGTGTGCCTTGTTATCTAGCCATCCGATACGAGAATGACGACCCATTCAAAGGGAGTGCCCTCGTCCGGCCACTCAATCGTAAGTGTTGATACTTAGCGCTCGTCGTGCCTCGAACGCTGAGTGAATCATTTTAGGCGTGGTGGTGGCGCCACGTATGATCAACCTTCACACGACCGCGGGCATTCCTCCCGTGATTACTATCACCACTCGTCCAGAGAAGGCCACTCCTATCGAGATGAATATTCGAAGCACTCTAACTCGAAGGATGATCGCTATCATGACTCTGCAGCTGCACCTCCACCGCGAGAGCATCGGCGGGCTGTGACCCCACCACCGCGTGACCGTCGTGATGACCCTCCTCCACGTCGTGAGCAAGATGACTATCGCATGCGGAGTCCTCCCCCGCCGCAACAGACGTCCCGCCACGAGCGTACTCGACACCACGGTTCCGAGAGGGAATTTTCGAATGGGGCATCCGACCGTGAATACTACGATCGATACGATCGACGCCCTGCCCATTCGGACGACAGAAGTGCGTCATTCCCGGCGCACGGCGGAAGGCCCCGAACGCCACCTGGTCCCCCACCAACTTGGAGAGATGAGCATGACAAGGCACCTCGGTAAGCATGCACACTGCGCTGCTGGTTCAGGAATTCTCAACTATGTTTTCAGGGGACATCACACCCAGGAGACGCGTAGGCGTCCAGCGACGCCACCTCCTTATACTGGCAGCAGCGCAAACGGGTCTCGGGCTCGGTATGTCTATTGTGTCTTCGTGCGATACTACCGCTTTATGACAACTCGTCACAGACGTCGCTCTCTCAGTCCACCTTCTCGTTATGATTCGAGATATGGTGGTCAAGCTCATGCTGACGGCGAAAGGTACTCTGGTCCTTCGCGAGAATCTACACGTGTCAGGGACTACCATCGTAATCGGGGTGAAGACTCTGGTCACAGGCGGTCCTAAGCCACAACCACCAAAAAAAAAACACCTTGGACGCGTCGATTTGATTCATTTCTCTGGCTCTATGGTCATTGTCTGGTCTTGTCTTCGTTCTTCATGGTAGTGCTTCATTAAATAATGTTGTTTGAATCTTGGCTTGTAGAATGACAATGGCGATTGGTTCCGTCTCTCATCATGATTAACAGAGCTTTTTTTCCTACTCACGTACTGCAGTGTTCAAAAAAAAAGTTTTGTGAGACTTTGTTGAGTTTGACCTGTGCTATGCTTCTCTGCAAGATCATACATTAAGGTACACTTTAACTCGAACCCCATCATAGCAGGTTCTTCCAAGGCAGCAAAGCCATGTGTACCTTGGCAAAAAACATAAACCATCCAACCAATGAGGTGGCAGATAATGGAACCATCCTGTGAGATACTGCCATATGATATTTTGGTTCCTGTGACTTTGTAGCCTACCCATGCCCCACTTATCATTCTTTTATTGGGTCTATGAAATGCTATTGGATTTCTGAATGAAGGTTGCTGCATCTGTGCTTGAGATTAGTTAGGCCATAGTACATCAATTTCAGTAGAGGAATCAAACTTGATTTGCAAAGCCATCAAGCCCTAACTTGAAGCTTTGGCAGACAGGGGCCTGTAGAGTCGGACTGCTTGAATTCCATTTCCTTTCATTTCCTTTCTTATCAAAGCTGTCATCCAAAGTATTGTCTATGTCAGCCAAGGAGTGGTGATTGCGGGACTCCAGAGTCCCAGAGTCCTCAGTACAGTTGGTTGCTAGTACTTGATTTCATTGACAACATCATTCTAGGGCTTATGAGCAGTCCTGCTGTATGCTAATTCCTATGTACCAGCCTGAGTAAGGTACCTATTTATTCCTGTCTCCGCCCCTCGATCGTGCTCTCGAACCACTTGCTCACAGAATAACATGTGTAACTCAATGTCCCACCATGGCCAATAAGGCTTCCTTGTCCTTACTTGCATACACAAGTGCCCGAAAGATACCTCCTTCTCGTTGCAAGAGTTGACTGGGGGTATCGAACTCGGCCTATGCGAATCGGCGTCAGTATGAGCGCGCGTGCTCGGCCGTTACCCTAAAATACTCACGATACGTCCTGTGTCCAAGACCATCTAATGACACTGTTAGCACGGTAGTGTGTCCTGCACAACAAGCACGTACGATGCGATCAGTATCCATCACAGATTGCAGCCTATGGGCGATGATAAGTTGGGTGACCCCTTTTATTTCTCGGAGGGTCCTTTGAATGATACCGTCTGTCTCGTGGTCTATGTATGATGTTAAGCGGTTACACAAACGACCGATCAGAGGCACATTCCGGGTCTTCGCTTGCAAACAGCGCTCACCTATAGCAGATGTTGCTGGAAGGTGGAACGGACGCCAAAAAGAGAGAGAAAGAAAAGAAAAAAGATCGGTCAACAAGGTGAACGTAAGATAAAGGCTATACATACCTTCATCGAGGATGAGCAGCTTGCTCTCCCGCACCATCGCACGCGCGAGCGCCACAATCTGTCTCTGCCCGACAGAAAGGTTGGCTCCTCGGGCGGTGATGGGCGTGTCGAGTGTGAACCTTTCGCTAGTGCTGCCAATCTTGTCGCTTGAGTCGCCGCTAGCGGATACCTGCAGCTGCGAGAGGCCAGCGGATCGCAGGGCATCATGGAGAATTGCGTCATCGAATTGATCAAATGGATCGAGGTTCTGGCGAAGAGTGCCGTTGAGAAGTTCAGCCTGACAGAGGGATTGCTATTCATGTTTTATTCTGAAAAAGCGGGAATGCGTACGGCTTGAGGGATGATGGTGAGGCTTGAACGCAGATCCTCAAGCTTGATGGAGGATGTGAGGACGCCATCGTAATACACGTTTCCCTCCGTGAAAAGGCAGCGCAGGAGAGCGAGCGTAAGCGAGGTCTGTTTGCATCGATTCAACACATGTCACAGACACCTAAAAGTTTGCTTGAGCACCTTGCCGCTCCCAGTACGACCGACTGCAAGGAGTTCGAATGTGTCTCAATCTTACCAAAGAGTACAGGAATCAGCACGTACCAATCCCAATTCGCTCTCCGGAACGAGCGTGAAAGGTCAGGTTGTGGAGTACATTAGGACCACCCTTGGGGAAACGTCATCGTGTCATGATTATTACCAGAAATCGGAAATGCATACGACCGAGTAGCGGGCTGACAAGTTCTCTACTTGCAAGTCCCCTGAGGCCGGCCAGTATGCGGGTGGACAGTATTTACTGAGTGGTTCAACTTCTTCTTGCTCTATGGCCATGTAGCTCGCGATACGCTCAAGACTGAGAGAAAACACGTTCGACGGCCATAATCGCGACTCGCCCTGGAGCTCACCTGTTGGCTGTGACCTGCATTAGTACACCGTGGATGTGTGCATCGACGATGACGCACCATTGATTTCGGTGTCGTTGTACTTGATTATCACCCATAGACTGAATGCGCTAAAGGTTACTGTACAAGTTCAACTGGGCATAACAGTCCCGAGTGGAGTGACACACCGGCCATGTTCAAAGAGAATCCGACGTTCGAGGGATTAATGTTGTGGTGTCCGTACATCAGGTACGCTGCTAGTGCCGCTGTGAATGAGGCTCCGAGTGCTTCTAATCTTACTGCTACCCAGCTGCGCGTTCTCAGTACAGAACCAGAATGTATTCACATTCCTTGCTCACCAGTTGAGAGGATGAAATGTACGAGCAGCCCTGGTATAGTAATCAATGCTTGAGTAATACTCATCAGCGAACATGTTTTGTGCACTAAAGGCGCGGATGGAGACTAGAAACAAGTAAGATATTCAATCCGAGGTATGTCCGTAGTGACTCACCGAGGCCAGTAAGAACAGTACTCAGGTGTCCCAGCATGGGTGATTTGGCATTGCTAAGCTCGCGCTTGACAGATAGCTCGGCTTTCATATACATTTGTCCGCACCACCCACCCACAATTGCGATGATCAGGCCAGGCAGGACAAAAACTGGAGCCAGATAGACCACAGAAGCGAGGCAGACCAGCATTGCAATCGTCAACTCCACAAATATTGCCAAGTGTACGGAGAATGCTCCGTCCACTACGCTAGTTAGTTGTATCGTCGCAGTCACAAAAACGATTCGTACCTGCGCCAATGTCCTGAGTGCATCTTGTAATAACTCTGGCCACGGGTGTCGTGTCGAGCCACCTACGAGGATCTTCAGATAGGATGATCCAGAAGATAGGAAACTGAGTACCTGAATGTAGCACCAAAAACCTTCTCGACGAGTTGGTCATGAATTGTCTTGCAGGCCCTCAGTGACCCTACTAGGTTGATTGTGAACGATGAGGAATAAATGATCACGGTACAGCACAAGATCAAGGTGTAGATTGTGACATGGCTGAAGGAGAGTCAATAATCGCTTCAAATACATAGCTTTCAAAACCTTACTATCCAGCATTGACTGCAGGGGATTCTCGGTATTGCTCGGCCCAATAACCAAGGTACCAGTTCTGAATGGCTCTGCTAGCGTGTGCAGCCGACAAGCCGAAAACGAACAAACACCAGTTCAAGAGGGGCCTACGGCCGCCCCATCCGAGGAGGTAGAGGAGAACTGAAGACACATCTAGCGGAACAGTCATGGAGCTTTAAATCAAAAATCTTACTCGCAGACCAACTAACGTGACCCTCAGCTATTTCTTCTGTTGTTGTCAATGTTCCGCCTGCTCCGACCGATGAAGCAATGTTCTTCAACGGAGAAGTGTTATCACTTGAAGAGCCCTCGACCTCAAGCTCCCTAATCGGGTCCGTATCGGCGAGGCTCACATCTATAACACCACCGGGTATTAAGTGTCCGTGGCTCAGGACATTGCCCTTATTATCCAGAGTGACTATATACCGAGCAATGTCCTTGACGAGCGATACATTGTGGGTCTGATCGCGTGGATTCAGAAAGTGGAATTGGAGGTGGTAGTTTACGCACCACCATGATAATGGTTCTTCCCTTTACTAAATCACCTCGAAAACAGTGATCGACAATCCATCTACTAGTCTGGACATCCAATGCTGCAAAGACCTTTGACAAGTTTATTAATGCTGTGATTGCTTAGAAGCGTCTACCCTACATCATCGAGGAGGAGGACTTGGGCAGAGGAGTAGATGGCTCGCGCCAGTGTTATCCTGGCCTGTCCCAGTCCGAACCTCAGTTTATTACAGAAAACCCCTTATAAGGGTAATCTTTACCTTTTGTCCGCCACTGTTTCAAGGATGTGAGGGAATACATGAGATACAATCGATGACACTAACCTCAGTGTCACTCCTCTTTCCCCAACTTCAGTGAAATCTCCATGTTCCATAAGTGCAAGGTCAGGATTCAACGCACACTGGAGTAGCACTGCATGGAATCAACTAAACCTGTACAGGTTTAAATGTTGGGTAACGACATCACCTGACTTGTACCGCTCTTCATGAAATTCCGAGTGAAAGAGAATGTTATCCTACCTTGTTGGTTAGATTAAAGGGTTAATCCCCTCCTGCAACTTGGGACTCACCCGAATGGTCCTGTTCAGTATCCACGACTCCTGAGCAGCATACGCGACACCAAGATGTCTGGGCAAATTACACCAAGATGAAGGGGCGGATGGGTGACAGTACATTTCGCCAAGAAGCGCCATGAGCAACGATGTCTTGCCTGAACCCGTCGGTCCCGTGATAAGATTCAGTTCCTTGTGTTTAAATATGAGCTCATCGTGGACGCTGAGAGTAAAGTGTTCGTTTTGAGGGGTTTGTGTACCATATTCTGATTTGGTCCAGGAAAAGGTGGCACGTGAGATCCCAATTGCATCAAGGGGAATGTAATTCCCCCCCGCGGCATGAGATATACTGCATTCAGGTCCTGGAGGTTCGCCAACCATGTCATCCTTCAATATATTAGCCAACGAGAGATAGATAAATGAAATAATGCAGACATGCAACAGAAAGTTGTTGATGCGACCGATCGCGACCTTGCCTAGACAATGATGGTCAATTTGCAGCAAAAGCACTGAGAGCGTGCGAGACCTCGGATGAAGCATGGTATGAATTCGACCATCATGCCAATTTGCTGTTGGAGTAAATCGAACACTATGTACTCGATTGATCACAACATTCGAATGACAGAGAGCTGTCTCACCAGAGATCGATGAGAATACGGTGGATGCTGAAGAAAAACATTGTGAGGTAGGAATATGTAGAAAACATAGTCAACTCACCAGTGAGATTTTGTTTAGCGACCAGCGTCTGCCATGGATGTTACAGCTTCGACCAATTTAAGTATGCTCCGATGACTCACATATGTCGAGTATGTGATAAGCATAACAACGACGGGCATAATGAAACTATGGCCGATTATGGTTCGTTCGGTAGCAGCTAAGCAGATGCACAAACCCGGTCATGTTGCTCAAGAGCTGGAGGAACGCGAGCTTCCTGGCCCAAGCAAGCTCTTCTACACGCTTGTCTTGAATCTCACTGCAGATCTTGCGTTCCCACCCGAAAAGTTTGATCATCCGCAAGATGTTCATGACTTAACGAACTCAAGAGTCCGATAGTATACGGCGAAGGGCAGAATTTGTACGCACTTTCGCTCACAAGTTGCACCCTAGCATCGGTCTACGGACATGAACACGAGATACATATTCAGAAGGGAACGAACGAACCCGTTTCATCTTTTCTGCTTCGACACTTTGGAACCAACTAGCAATATACCCCGGAACTGGAAAGAGTATCAGCATGGCTGCAGTGCCCACTAGGGAACTACGTAATATCAATGAGGAGACAAATGATAGGAAAGCCATTCAACTCGCCTCCAGCCCAAAATCTTGTAGAGAAAGGCGACGCATAAGATGATCTGCACGGGAACACCAATCACTTCATTATCTCAGCCTTTTCATGTCTGTGAGCAAAATGGCTAGGCATACTGATTGGAAGAAAATTTTTCGCTTCTGTTACATTCGCCAAGTCTGTCGTCATGTGATTGTTTATGGAGCCTACGAGATTGGCTTGGCTGTTTGCACTATTGCCGTCCGGAGAGACATCATTGCTCCTGTCGTCTCGGAGTCTGATTCGCAAAGCACACTTGAATATGAGGCTTGAAAGAAGCACTTCCGTGTGTACAGCCACTCTAGTCTATAAAATAACCCTTCAAGATTTGTTCACCAGACGTGGATGTATGACTTACGAGAATGAAGGTAGACCATTGGTACGAAATGGAAAATATGACCGGACCAAGGAAAAGCAGTAGGACCCATATTATCGGTCGGATGGTCGCTCCTCTGCCTTGGGTTTCCAGATATCTAGTTGAGTGCTGATGAGTAATGGTGGATAACCACACAAAGGACAAACCCATACCCAAGAAATTGTTCCAATGCGAATGGGCTCGCAAGCTGCGAGGCGACTTGGATCAAAACCAGAAACACTACTGTGACATATTCTGAGACTAACACAGGGTGTTAACAAAAACTACGCCTTGCAGCGCGTTGCGCTGGACTCACAGAAAGTATTCACCAAGCCAAAGAAAATGTGAGTTCTACGGGTTTCACGAGGTCCAAGGTGCTATCAACTGATTAATTTGGTAGCATACGAAGAACATGTGCTTTCAACCTACAGGTTCACTCCGGGAAATTATTTCCGCTACGTGGTCGTAATCAGCGAGAGGAAAGAGACTATCTGCAGCGAGGTGCTGAGATTTGGACGCTACACGAATCAATGGGTCGAGCCAGGAATAAAGCAAGAGTGACAACCAGGACGCCGTCTGTTCTGGATGAGGTTCCTTGAGAGAGTGCTGCGAGAGTCAGTCACAAATCGATCTGCTCTGAAAACACGCACTACGTCGTTTACAGGTCGATATTCATGAGGACATGTAAGTGGTATGATAACCCCGAGGATGCAGAGCAAAGCGTCTTCTCCAAGGCTATACAAATCAACCTGGCGTGTCACCCCTGCGAAAGTAAACCATGGCCAAAAGTCATGATATGCGACCACACAAAAGACACTTGACAAAACAAGATCCGCGTGTCCGGTCAACTGAGTGTTTCTAAAGTCGAGATCGAACACCGAAAGCAACGTAAGAAATATCCCGTAGACCTGTTACAACTTTGAGCATGCAGTGATGGCACTGGCATCAGTTTCTAACTCACGATGGCGATGTATAGTACTCCTCCAACTGCACGGCTGCTTGCAGGCCTTGTGTCTTGATGAAACCAAGTAATTACGGCAGTCAGCAAGAGCAGTACGGCCACGACCGCTCTGGCGACCTTGAAAAATCGCGGTAGTGACCTTGTGCCGTTGGAACTACCACCTGTGTTCTTGGCACGGCGCTTGGTACATGTAGCAGAGACAAGCAGGATCAGGACCGAACCCATCGCAAACACCGATGGAAGAAGGTCTATGGTACCATATAATTCGTTCATCCCACGTCGCATACAAAGCTTGTACCGGGCGACGCGTCTGGGTAGCTATCGGAAGAGTCACTTTGAGATTCGGTTTGATCAACTTGAAGTTCGCGTGACCTCGGTGGAAAGTGGGAACAGAATACTATGGGTCTTTTCCAAACTCTGCATCTATAAGAGCATTGAATTTAAATGGCCTGCGTCACCTCTCGCCCGACTGACCCTGACTACGGTGGGAAGGACGGTATATATGACTGCGGTTGCCGGCGATATACCGACAAATTTAATTTATCTAAAATTCTAAAATACTTGCTGTGGTAGAATTTCTTGTGGAATCACTTTGGGCCTCCCGTGTTAATCGGCAAGTAATTGACACAGCCTAAGAAGACACCAAACGCCCGCTGGGGCAATGTCAAAACGATTGTGTCGAACGACTATAAGTTACTGGCGGTTTCCAAGTTCCAGTCAGATGGTAATCGATGAAGTAAGCCGCCGCGGCAGTGGTGCGCATTATGCGACTCTCCTTGACTCTATACTACAGCGCAGCGACTCCGCAGGCCTACCACATGGTACACCCCATACTAGAAGGAAAACTGAGAGAATTGAGTTATTGCGGGGCATTTATAGTCACCGGGATCAGATATACATGGCGCAACACCGCACTGCCTTTGTTCGGGCTCCAATCATTGACTTATTCCTTTGAACCTCCGCACTCAGATCCCACACGGCGCAAAAGGTGGGTGAAAAGCAGCTGCCCTTCATTTTAGAATCTCCCACATGGTCCAGCCACTTGGCGGATACTCGAAGCATCCGGCGCCTTGGCTTGTAAGTCATCCGTTCTCGAGTGCGTAACGTACGAGCTCTGGGAGATTAATGGGATGACCAATGACATGATTAATCCTTCATGAATGATACACGTTGTATCGAAATCTCATAATGCGTATTAGCATTTGGTGTGCGAACTCTCTCAGCGTGGAGTACTAATGTTGTCTTCCTTTCATAAACAGAATTTTCACTATAGGTCACTTTGCCATCAGCGGTTTGGCAATACGAGTCAGCGAGCTTCGCGCTTTATGAACCGCATTTCGAGACTTGTTCATCAACGTGCCAAATTCCAGTCGCTCAGAGCCGACTCCATATAAATTGCACCGACCTGCAAGGCAAACAACCCACGACATTGTCGCGCAGAGCTTCTCCTACTCACCCCATTCTGATCTGGACCAATGATCTCTTCACAGCAGACTCCCGCACTTTTCAAGGCTATCAAGGTCGGCCGGCTGGCGCTCCAACACCGTGTCGTCCTCGCGCCTTTGACTCGTTTCCGAGTGGATACCTCCCACGTTCCTGGGCCGCATCAAGCTTCATATTACTCTCAGCGCGGTTCTGAACCAGGGAGCTTACTCATCACAGAGGCTACCCTCATCTCCCATAATGCAGGAGGATACAGTCATGTGCCAGGAATCTACACCAACGAGCAGATAGTTGCTTGGAAAAAAGTATGTGCTCTTTTTTCCAATTACTATCGATCGACCGGGGCCCATCTCATGGTTTGCTTGAACTTGCATTAGGTCACGGACGCTGTGCATGCCAAGGGCTCATATATCTTCCTCCAACTCTGGGCGCTTGGTCGTGTCGCCGATGTGGATTTCCTCGAGAGCCAAGACCCGCCATTGTCGTATATCTCTGCATCGTCCATCGCGTTGACCGGTCGGTCGAAAGCACCCCGTCCGTTGACCGAAGCTGAGATCCAAGACTATATTGCCGCATATGCAAGAGCGGCGAGCAATGCCGTACACGATGCTGGATTCGATGGGGTGGAGATTCACGGTGCGAATGGCTACCTTCCCGATCAATTCCTTCAAACGATGTCCAACGAGCGTACGGACAAGTGGGGCGGCGACGAGGAGGGGCGTACAAGGTTTACGAGGGAGGTCATCGGCGCCGTCGCAGATGCTGTCGGCGAAGATCGTGTCGGTCTTCGTATCAGTCCCTGGAGCACGTATCTAGGTGAGGACTTTGCGCTGGTCCGGTCGTGCTTATTCCGGACTGTCTTTCCAGATATGGGGATGCCGGATCCCCGACCTACGTTTGCATACCTTGCTACCGCGCTACGTGATCAACACCCCAAAATGGCGTATCTTCATGTGGTCGAGCCACGCGTGGCAGGTCCTTCGGACACGGACACAGGGCCAAATCTGGACGAGAACAACGATTTTTTGCGAGAGATATGGAATAGCGGCAAAGGCAGCGAAGAGAGGGCCTTCATATCAGCCGGTGGATATACCCGCGAGAAAGCGCTACGTACCGCAGAGGACAAGGGCGGACTCGTCGCCTTTGGACGGTTGTACGTGTCAAACGTGAGACTGTCTGCACTTTTGTTCCAGTGCTGTGCTCACGCGTTGATTCTGATGACAGCCTGATCTCCCGATGCGGCTGCGGGAGGATATACTCCTGACACCTTCGGACCGATCCAAGTATTATTTGCGAGGGAATTTGACATCCTTTGGGTACAACGATTGGCCGTTTGCGGATGGCAGCGTTTGCCAGTGAGGGCGGATGGAAAACTCAGTGCAAAGCGCGGACGAGCTCTACAGTCATTACATCTTGGGACGTGCATAGACTATGTATCCCATCAGCGATCGGAAGTTGTGGTGGATCTAGTATGAATTAGATATTATTGCTCGCTGAGAAGCTCATGCCCTTCCAAACGCGAACTCGCCGCCTTCTTGATCCACTTCGGCACGTCCAACGACAGCCATACCGGGCGTACATACCCTCGAACCGCTTCAAACTACGGGTCCCAGTCACGTCCGTCGCGCGAGAACCGCCCCTCGGCGCACACTGCGTTGATTCGAGGATTGAAGCGGAACGCATGCCGGTCGTCGCTGCTTGCTCTGACGTGGACGTACGCACGTCGGTTAGTGGAGTGGACTGGGAGAGACACAAGCACCATTGGAAAAACGTCTGTAGACCTGTTCGTACAATCCTCAGCCCACCTTCTCGAGTCACTCACTGTCGAGGTCCACTTTTTCAACGTCGGGGACGTGCCAAGACCCATTGCGATCGTAAAGAATGATGTTTCGTATAAGTGAAATGTATATATGTGTATGCTACAACCAGTGCTTGTGGGGTTTCATTTGATGCTAGTTAGTCCGGATCGGGTAGATCGGGGTATCCATGTCCCATGTGGTATATGCTCAGAGCGTCCAGATCTTCACGGTTGAATCATGTCCACCTGAGGCAAGATAGCGGTCCATATACCGGAGGCAACCCACTGGCCGGGTGTGGCCGTTTGTCCGCAGCGTGGAATGTTGCATGGTGGTACGGTTGTATATCTAGGTGCAAAGGAACAGAACGGCACTTAGAAAGTGTGAAGCAAAGGATGCGGCTCGGTATACCTTGACGCCGTTCTCTCCTGTAGCAGCAACAACTTTGCGGGTGTCGAACTGCAACGCGGTCACGCCGTGGTCGTACTTGAGGGTTTCAAACACGCCGCCAGAGCGCACATCCCATATCTGAGAATGGTGAACATGAGATAAATCAAGTGATGTCTATACGCACACGAATGGATTTGTCCAGACTGCCGCTAACGATATGTATTTCGTCAAATTGTAGGCACGTTATAGGTCCTGTGTGTCCAAACAGTGTTCGATGGGCCTGGCCGGTACGCACTGGGGTCGTCAGTCTTTGACGAGACGACGAACGACGACTTACTATCCCACATCCTAACTGCGCCATCGCTACTTCCACTTACGAGACCATAGCCCCAAAACTGGACACTGCCTACAAAGTCTTGATACATATCCCAGCTCCCATCTGCGCGAGGTGGCATTGGGACGGCGAATGTGCCTGTAGCCGCGACCGCGCCTGACAATGGCAACTGGCTACCAAGTGGGGCAACTTGGGAGTGGGAAATTGCCCAAAGGATGTCCATCGTGAGCACACACTGACCGGTGGTGAGATCCCATTGACGGAGTGTCTTGTCCGATGCACCCGTGACCTGTCAGACGTCAACACGAATGCGTACAACATCACGGACGACAGTCACCAGACACTCGTCTTCAAGGTAAAGCGCTGTGACCGCCTTGGTGTGTCCGTCAAACGTCCTCACGCAGGGGCCGTCAGAGTCTGTGCCGGCTTCGCTCACTGTGGTGGACCTCGCATAGTCTGGTTTCTCGATTAGTTCGCCGTCGTGGTACGAGGTCGAGTCCTCTTCTAGGACGTTGTCTAGTCCGTCCTTCTCCCAGTCGTCGTCCACGAGACGAAGGTCCCATAGTCGAACAGAGCCGTCTTCACTCCCGGTCAGGCACAAGTTGTCCTCTGCTTGAATGCACTTGACTCCGCCGCGGTGCCCACGTAGACGGCCGATCTCGGAACCTGTCATGAGGTCCCAAACCCTTGGTTGAGGGTCATCTTGGGACGAGCTGACCAATGTTCCATATGGTTCAGAAAAATCGAGGGCAGTGATCGGTGTCGCGTGGCCTTCCAAGGACTTGGATGACAATGAGTGAGCGCGAGACGGAGCATTAGATAGTGTGAAGTACCATGAATGCTATAGCGGGAGGAAGATCGTCATGCTCTGAAGGTAGAAAGACGGGTCCTGAAGTCGGATGAGATGCTGGAATGTAAGCACAGGTGGTGAATACAACCTTTTCTCCGCCGGGAAGGAGGGACATGATGAGCCTGGGGTGCAGTGGTTTTGTGATGCCTCGAGGTCGTTTCTTCGAATTCTAAGCGTTCCTGGATGCCTTGCACTGTTGTGGGGGTGAGCTGACTGGCACGGTCGAAGGAGGGAGCAGACCGACGTTCGGCATTCAACTCTAATTCATCCTCCTGAATTTTAAGCAAGTCTCTTTCTAATTGGTCGCGTATTAAGTCCAATGCTTTAATTTTGTTTTCGACTTCTGAGATTTCGCTTTGGATCAAGTTCTGTGACAGGCGCGTTACGAGGCAAAGAGACGACAGAGGCGAGCACGTACCCGCCGTACGTGGAGATTTTCCTTGTCGCTGACGATTTCTTCTGCTTGTCGGGTGAGCTCGTTCTTGCCCAACATTTTGGTAGCGCTGAGGCTCTCCCTGGGCTTTCTCTTCCCTCTGCGTTTCCTTTGGTCGACCACCACCACGTCATCTTCGCTGACGACGCTATGGCCGTCCTCGCCGTCATCTTCCAACATGCCCCTCGCCTGCAAGCCCAGTTTTCTCAGTCCAACCTTTGGAAGATCGACATTTCGAAGCTGACGCCTTCTGGTTCGATTGTTCTCGGAGCTGGGTATCGTGGCATTGAAACCGCGCAAAAGGCTCACGTCTGAGGCGAGGCCATCAGGGTCTGGTACGTCTGCGCCAAGGAGTTCTTGGGTTGCTTCTGCCACTTGAAGGTCGCGAGATGTGACACGGCGGTTTCCGAGGGTGAGACGGAGCGGGGCGCGTCCGAGGGTCGCAAAGTCCATTCTGGAGGCGTTCTTGATGGTGATTGCCCCCCGCGGACGAGAGGACGCCGTTGCGGCTGCAGACATCATCCTCGGTGTCATGATGATGGGGGCGACTGTCAGAGGGGGGTCAGAGGGGGAAAAGGAGAGGGGGACGAGGACGGACGGTCTGAGAGGATCCTCGTCGAGTCCTCCTTCTTGGCAAAGAGTGCTTTGGCCATGGCTGAGTGCAGGCTGTCACCCGTCGTATTCCGAGCAAGAGCTGAGTTCCCACGGTACTTTGTACTGATCACGTGCTAAATGACATCAAGGTCTAGACCACCGGTGACATCATAGCACGTGACGGTCCTACGGAACGATGAGAGACACTCGCTCGTCTTCGTCCACCGTCATGTCCGACGACTTCTTCACCAGCGTCCCCTTGGACAGGTCCAACGCCGGCGTCGACCACCACGACGACTTTGCACACGCCATCTCCCTCCGCTTCGGCTCGACCGATCTCCGCACCGCCCGTCTCCTCCCCGACGATCCTGTCACCCACACCACCACCCAACTCTCTCACCCTCCTCCCCCACACCTCCCTCCTCCCCGTCCCCCATCTCCCACACACGCCTTCGCACCCGTCCCGCCCTCCGCCCTCGCACCCTTCCTTGCAGACTCTCGCTCCCTCATCCTCGACATTCGTCCCCACGCTACCCACGCCGCAGCCCGCGTCAACAATGCCCTTTCCCTCTCGGTCCCAACAACCCTTCTCAAACGTCCCCTTTTCTCCCTTTCAAAACTTTCCCAGATGCTTCCATCTCCCTCTTCCCGCGCTCGTTTTGCAAATTGGTCCTCCGCATCCTCCATCCTCGTCTACGATTCCGACTCCACCTCCTCTCCCGAAAACAGCATCATCGCCGGTCTCTTGCGCAAATTTCGTGCAGAGGGCTTCTCCGGCCATCTAGGCTGGATCCGTGGCGGCTTCCAGGCCGTGTGGAAGGAGACCCGTGACCTTGTCACCACAGAACCTCTTTCCCCAGAAGAGGAAGATCCCGATACCTCATCCTCATCCGGTGCCCTCAGAACAACACATCTCCCAAAGGCTGCCTTTTCTCTCTCTTCCACCACCGCCGCAGCACCTCCCCATCTCCGTCTCGTCCCTGGTTCCATTCCTCTCTTAAATACCCCAGCCCCATCAGCTTCCCGCGCCGCCAATCCCTTCTTTGACACTATTCGCCAGAACGTCGAACTTTCCCACGGCGTTACCGAGCGCATTCCCTTGCGTCTTCCAAAACGCGTCAGAAGACGCATCCCCGATCTACCCTCACGATGGTTGCAGGACATCGCTCGTCGTTCTGCCCTTAGGTGCCCCTCCGCTTCCCGTCACCGAGGTCCTGATGGCCTTGAATCCGGTTCCGAGTCGAGCGACGACCCCCATACTTCAGACCCGGACGAGAATGATCCAAACGTAGAAGAGGGCGCCGAAACCCTGGCCATGCAGTTCTACCGTATCGAACTCGCCGAACAACGCCGCTTGCGTTCGATCATGGAGCACCATACGAGGGAGAGCTCTGGGCTCGTAGCGTCGACCAAGCCATGTAGAATGCTGGGCGAAGACGGCATCGGGCTCACTGTACGAACTGGCGCAAAGTCTGCCCCCGGTACTCCCCATCTTCCCGTTTTTCCATTTTCGATCACCGCCGGTGTGGAAAAGGGCACAAAGAACAGGTGTGTTTTTGTTCACCTATCGCGGGCAAGCGCTCTGCGAAGGCTTCTCGATCATAGTACCCGTACCGGGTTCGCCGTAACGCTTGTCAATCATTCCGAGCCTCTGTTTCGATGCATGCTGCTAGCATTTTGTTTGTATGCGCGCACGAATGCTCACTAATGTCCCCACTCTCAGATATACCCATATTTGGCCTTTCGAGCATGCGCGCGTCCGCCTTCATGATAGTCGTCATCAGGGCTCACATCTGGGCAGGCGTGACAGAGGCAAGGCGTCGGACCGTGGTTGCAGTGCATGGGACCAATCAAGAGGGAAAGGCAGGGGAAGGCATGACAAGCATCCTCGCAGCCGCTCCAGTCCCGCGTCTGGCAAAGGTCGGAGTCTTGAGGTGACGGAGGTTACTAGCAGTTTCTTTAGACATTCCTTCGCCAGCACTGAAACCGGACTGGCACATCCAACCTTGACCCCCGGTCCTAGCATACCCCGAGTGAAGATCGAGTATGATACCACGGAACAAGATTCCAGGATGTCAGAACCATCAACACCAGCTACTGCACTTCCTTTTCCGACACCTCCCTTTTATACTCCAATGGAGGTACTGCCCGCGCCTACCCCGATGAGCTTGCGGCCCACTCACCCGTTATCACCCCCTTCCTGCGCTGGTGTGGGTTCAGAGGAAAGATTCGGAGGGACACAGACCACCCTGCCGATCTCGCCGTTGCCCTATGTTGGACCCATCCCATCGTTTCCTCTGCGTTTACCAACCCGTCCGGGAAACTTTTTGTCCAGCCTTGGAGAGCAGTCGCGGACATCGGAATCGCTATTCTCTTCAGCTGCCTCATTTATTAGCAGAGTGGGGATTGGTGGAGAAGTGGCTAGTGATGGAAGGATACGAGATCCGCGGAGGGAACCTTCACCAATGGACGATTATGTGAATGCCTCGTATGTCCAACCGTTGTGCACTCGTAAGCGATACATCGCGACCCAGGGACCCTTACCCTCGACATATGTCGACTTTTGGACGTGCGTTTTCACAATCAGCTCACATGATGAATGTTGATCGCCTGTTTACCATAGCCTTGTCTGGGAACAAAATGTGCACGTCATCGTTATGCTTACTCGCGAAGTCGAGAATGCGATGGTTAAGTGCGGGTCTTACTGGACGGACACCGAGTATGGCCCACTGAGGTTGGAACTCCTCTCTACTTCGCCACCGATGTCGCCCGGCGCCAACCCGACAAGTATGGACATATCCAAGCATGGATTCTTCGCCATGCGTGAACCCCAGGGAAAGACCAGTGGAGCGTCCGGAGCCCAACCCACGCTGGTCACGCGCACGTTCCTTCTCAGCCACTCGTCCTACCCTGGGGTTCTACCGAGACGAATTACCCATCTACAGTACCTTGATTGGTCGGATATGAACGTCCCCGATGATCCCCGAGGGGTACTGGACCTCGTAAAAAAGGTTGAGCAAGCTGTTGCAGAGAGCACTCCTAGTCCTAGTCCTACTGGGAGCTTGAGCCCCAGAAGCAGCAGTGGTAGTCTGTCGGGCGGTCAATCCCCGGATGTTGGGTCTGACCCCAAAGGACATGATCCGTTACTGTTATCCCCAATCAGTGCTGGTGCCCCACCATGGGGAGGGAAGGGAAGGCGTGGAAGTGAATGGAGGCATCCTGAACTGGACTCAAAATGCGGTATTGCATTGTCTGTGCTTGGCAGGACGCCTCCTGTGCTGCTGCATTGCTCGGCTGGGGTAGGAAGGACGGGGGGATTCATTGCCGTCGATGCGGTGCTCGATGGAATCAGAAGAGAATTAAGAAAACAAAAAGAGGAACGTAGGTTGAAGAACCCATCTAGGATTAATGTCGCGGCGAGTCTGGAAAGCAAGGCTAATGTGAACAACGTAGAAGCCAACAGGAAGTTTGCTGTCAACCGAACGGAGACGGGAATCGACGCTCTGGAATGCTGTGGCATGGAGGATGAAAGTGAACAGATGGACGTCGATGGCCTGTCGACCGGGAAGACCCAAGATCCGCTGCAGTCAATCAAAACCGTTCCAATTCCCGTCAGTGCTGGGGATCACATAAAAGGTCGCAGACGTTACCATCACGCCAAGGATCCTTCTGGCGAGCGACAGTGTTCTAATTCGGGTTTGCTCGTGGTACACGTCCCCTACGCGGGAACCAACGACGTGCCAGAGGATACCAATGCTACCGGTATTGATCTTCACGATGCCAAGGAGGCCGACTGGCAGTCCTCTACGCGTGAGTGGGTGGAAAAAGTATCTGACCAGACGTGCGCCAACCCACAAGGAGGGTCTCTTCCGCCTCTACCCCTACTTGTTCCCTCGGGTAGAGAGAGATCCCCAGGCAGTACTTCGAGTAGCAGTGGTCCATCTGCGCTCAATTCAGCGGACTCCATGAGCGGGAGCGCCAGTGTGGACGCTAGCGGAAGTGTCAAGAGTGGGATTGAAAACAGAGTAGAACGAAAGAGTGATGCGGGCAGTACGAGTGGAAGCAAGAATGGTAGTGGTAGTTGGCGTCCACCGCTTTCATCAGTGTCGAAGCCGGAGTCGGGGTCGATATCACTATCAACCTCGGGTTCCGGGACTGGTTCTGGTTCTCGCTTTGGTTCAAGCTTGCTGCATGCTCGTCTGCGGGATAGCTCAGTCACTTCCATTTCTGTCGAATCCACAGATTCATTCTCGCCCAAGCCGAGCGCTCCGCTCGACCTACCCTCAGTGTCGCATTCAAGTTCAACCTCAAATATGGGAATTGATTGTCCCCCGCGTTCCGTCTCCGTACCCCTTCAACCTACCTATTCAAGTGTAGTGAGCCCACAACGCGGTATTTATCCACGCCATGACAAACTAACCCTTGGACTGTCGTCTGCCGCGGGTTTCTCCAGTCCCAATCTCCCGGTGGAAAGGGATATTTCCTTCTTTGGAAGCGATGAAGCTGAGGACCCTACATCGCGGCCAAGTTCGGGTCTAGGTTCTGGCGAGCTAACGACCCCCCCTCAGGAGCTCGAGAGCGGAGAAATAGCTGACGCAGAAGGAAAAGGGATGAACGATCAGAGAACGTCCGACGAGCCAGAAGAGACCGTCATTCCTCTCAGACCAGAAAGCAGCTTGCGGCTAAACACAGAACTAGGCGGCCTGAAAATCCCTGTAATATTGCATAGCGGCGGTGCTGCTGACAACCCTCTTCTTCCCTCCATACAGATCAAGGGCGAAGGAATAATTCCACCAGCAGCTCACAATCCGGGTGACTCGGCGTTGGAGCAGTTTCCGACTGCTAGTGGGGTCCTTGGTTCGTCTGAGCAGGATCAATATGCCACGGGTCATTCGGTCATCGATTACAAACTACCGCGGGAGCTCCACGGCGACATGTCTCCGCCACCAATCTCCTCGTTAACGGAGCCTATTTGCGCGATCATACAAGACATGCGCGAACAACGGATGAGCTTGTGTCAAAGCCTACGGCAATACGTCTTTGTTCATGCAGCTATAATCGAAGGCGCCTTGAGGATCGTAGACGAGGAACGCGAACTGTGGGGATACAGCGGGACGAGCGACGACGCTAGTTCTGCCGAAGGAGAATCCAGAACAAGCATCAGGGAAGGTGGACGATGGCCTGGAGATAGTGAGGCAGAAGCATGGGCAGGTGGTACCGATGGGGTTGCCATGAGGCTGGAACTTGAGCACGGTGGTGTCCCCCAGAGGGCCTATCCGTTGCACACCACAGCGCAACCTTTGAACACTTGGAGCTCGGAAGGCAATAATGGATGTTGTCAGGTCTCGTTAGGCCCTACGTCGTCTTCGTCGAGTTTATCATCACCATCAAAAGGAAAACGCGCCCCCAGTCCCACTGAACTTCTCAGGGAAGACAAATCGGGTGCCTTGACGTTGAATAAGCGTCCCAGCATCCATCGAAAAAAAACGAGCGACGAACGCAACCCGTTCTCGTTTGAATCGACTAGGTCTTCTCCAGCGGCGGGTGAAAACGAGGGAGGATCAAGAGACATACCCGTGGGTGCGAACGGGGCTCGATTCGCACTCGGGCTACTTGCGGTACCTGAAAAGGGAGGTCCTTCATTGAGTGGCATGAGGTAGTGTTTGAGTAAAGCAGTTACCGAATGGGGCTGCGGTCGGCGGTAGGCACTCCATACTCTCCCGTATGCATGATCTAACAAATACCCACTGTCTCAGATGTGACGTCCACTTGTCATCACGCGTTTTGCGTCCGCTTGCATGACTTTTTCCGTTCTTCCTTGTAGTGAGATATATATCCCATCTTTTTGACGATATCAATGACATTTGGAGCTTTGTCGCTTGCAATCATGTTTGCTGTGCTTGTCTTAATTGTTTGCTTCCACGCGTTCGTGTCGACATTGGGCAGTGTAGATCATTAATTACCGAGGTCTCACCCGTACACCCCATATGTTTGTATAATTATTATTCCAGGTCTTTTTCTACTTGTATGCCGAGACCTCTACTATTTTCGTCCGGACGGATGAGCTAGCCGTGTCGTCTGACGAGGGCTATCGCGATCGGTTCCCGAACTCTCTAGCTGTGAATGCTCCTCCCCAGTAGCATTCACGATTCAAGTACTCGCACTCACGACTCGGGACCTGTGTGAACACACTTTGAAAAGAACGGCAGATTAGTCACTCTACTCCTGGAACGCCACAGTCTCAGGGAACACTCTGACTGCGGAATCAGTGGCGCATCGACCAAACGCTATTTTCGCAGCGGCACAACACACACGCAAGTGCTATGGGATTCAGATGAGGACATATTGAAATAGGACACACGGCATACAAATCAAGTAGCAAGATGCCATGCCAGAAGTCGTGCGGGAAAGTCGACCAAAACACGAAATTCCGTAGATGTAGGATATCTCCTTCAGGCCGCGTCAGCCAACACCATGACAGGGGCCTGAATGACGCGCCTGGGAAAGTGTCACCCTGTAAAAACACAAGACCAACATCCAAAAGATAACAAACAGAGAGGGGAGGACGATCGAGAGGGAGAAAAAGTCAAGCCAACGCTGAACGTCACGACGTGTCGTCCTGGTGACAAGCGTCTCCGCAAGACTGGCCGCAGTGGGACCCGTCCGACGGGCAACTACACTGACCGCGACAGCATTCGAGCCTGGGAACCTTGACGAGCCCAAATGCGACACTACGTTCATCCGCCGCCGCCGATGATCCCAAGAAAAGTTCGCAGGGATAGACAGTAATATCCGCCGGGTCCAACTCCGTCCGACGATCGAGTGGTGGGTTAGGAAGCGCAGCCGCACGCGCAAAGAAGGCATCCACCAGGCTCACATCACGACTGGATGTATCCTGATTGGGTAGGTCGATGCCAGCTGTACGATCTACGCAATGGTTACATCCCTCACTGCAGTCCTTGTGGTGTTTCTCAGCATAGCGAACAGTGCGGTGCTTGACACATCCTGGACAAGTACAGTTGAAGCCACAGGTACAACCGGATCCTGCAATGGATTTGATGGTACTGAGTGGTGGGATGGTGGGAAATTCAGGGACAGAGGTCGACAGAGTCGGTTCAAGGATCGGGGGTAGTTCAAGACGGGTAGAAGGAACAGTATCTGAACCGGGCGGTGCGTCCCGGCAGCAAGACTGAGTTGGCGGGTCCGACGAGTGTTCAGAGGCTGAGTCTCGCGCTGGTCGACTGTGGAGCATTGCCGCTGCCTCGGCGAGGGTGCGTAGTGCGTGGTTCGAGCACGTCCCCCCACGATTGCTAGGTGTGGCCATGCAGGTTGTACTCCTGCAGGTACATTGCCTTACGTTTTTGCAGTGACAAGGATTCAGAAGCGAGTCCACTGTGAGAGTATGAGAATAAGATTCGCGTAAGATTCACATCTGGTTCTCACCTCGTTGCCTTGCGTTGGGGGGCGATGAGGACGCAGTAGGCTGAAATGCATCCGAAATTCCATTGGGTAGTGTAGGTACGCTAGGCATGAACCGACGGGCTAGGAACAAACCACATCAATGTTTTACCCAGCTGATCCCGATACAACCTACTCACGCTTCCTGTCGGGACGCGCTGCAGGAATAGGGACCTTGTCGACGATAGGTTGGTGAGGGGCACAATTGCACTTGGAATGTACACGTTTTGCTTGGCGTAGCTCGCGACACTTGGGACATTGAGAAACGGGTCGTCCCTTTTTCTTCACCTCGAACAATGGGCGTTCAGTGTGGTGACATGACGACGATCTATGCCCTTTGATGCAAGCTTCGCTGGATATTGCTGGTCAACCAAAAACATCAGAGGCGCAGTGGCAACTTGTGCAGACCATGCAAACTTCTTTTCATTCACGAACACCTGTGATACTGGATCAACACAAGGGTCAGGTAGAAGAGCCAGGGGTAACGAACCATGGCGACGGCGCTCTATTCCATGAAACTTGCTGCAGGCGAGAACTTTACCTTTGTGGCGACCGGGTAAAGGTATATGACAACAAGCAAGTCTACGGCCAAGTAGTGTATCGAAGTGTACCCGCGGTCACGGTCGGTAGCAGTAACAGTGATAACATCTTGCTAATACCGGCAACACGTGACACATTCTACTCTTCCTTACTAGGTAACTTGCTAGGTTTCTTGTACAACTAGTGTCTATTCGCCATGATGTATTCGAGCAGGCAATCCTCAGATGTGCCCGTGTCTTGGAATGCCCACGGCCTGCTTCAGACGGGTGGTCCTATCAGCCCATGCCATCTAGCCATCGACCTGCCAAGCCATGGAGGCATATACGCTATTCGTCTCGGCGTCCCGTCCACGCCAGCGATGAGTCCATATTTACGTCAGGTGGCGCAGGACACCGCACAAGGAGTCATTGCAAAGGTGAGTAGGCCGGTGGTCGTCATGCCCTGAATTCCTGACGCTTCCACAGGACTTCACATGGTTTTTTTTGCGCCAACTGATAAAATCAGTGTCGCGGCATGAGGTCGTTCACTAAATCAATCACGCAACGGAGTAAGCACGCCACAATCCACCCAACAGAATTTGACAAAGATTGTAAGAACATGCTTGCCAACTGCAAAGACACCGGTGTAATGTTGTTCCGCTCGGCTTCATATTGCTGTATTGGGTAAATTTCCGATATCCAAGCTGAGAAGATGACCCACCCGGCCACAAAAGCCCTTGATCACGCATTCCTGGTTTTACCCACTTTTACAGCCGTTGGTTTACCTGCACACACTTCCCCCAATTTGTTCAACGCACGAACACCGTGTGAACAGAGTCCAACAACTCCCGCCTAATGTGCCCATCGTGCCTGTCGTGTCTCAGTTGGGATTACCCCCTCCTCACTCGTCACATATCAGCACGCAGAAGTTTGGATTCTTCGCTTCTTGGATGTCTGTGCTATTTGACACCGTCAAACAGGCACATCGGTATGTGGTCGCGTCCCTGGTAGTTTGTTCACGCCACTCGTGTGTCGTCTGGATGACATGCTAGCTTGATAATTTTATACTTCGGATTTTCTCGTCTTCGCGGGGACTGTCGTGTAGCCTGGGAGGACGTCTTGACTCGGGGCCCTAATAGTTTCTTCGTGGCCCGACAGATACCGTGTGAGTCCAAGCAAATATAACTTTTTGCCCTTTGCTGACCAGTTCGAAGATCAGTTCTCGCTTACCAGCGATCGAAGACATTGTTTGAATTAGGTCTTGAGCCCGAGTCTCCAGATTAACCGCATAGTAAGGCTCCAAACAAATCAGCAGGTACCAACGCGGTAAAAGTATGGACTCTCAGCGGCCGTTGGGTTTCCGGTGCTTAATCACTAATCTAATGCCAGGTATGACCTCCGTGCAACCTTCCCGGGCCGTGTCTAGGGGTTGACATTCCGGTGACAGACTTGGCTCCCATCACAGCGGCCTCCGAGAACAAGTATCACTGTTTCGTATAGCGCAACCCATGGCCCACGCTAGTACTCAAATATAGAATAGGCAAAGTCTGGAATCGTGGGACGAGCCCCACCAGAGTGCAGGCTACCGCGAGGCCCAGGGCGAGACACGTTCGTGCTCAAGAACACGAATTAGACTCGGGTGTAATCATATCGTACTCCCACGAACGGCAGCCATAGTGAACGCTTTCAGGCAGCGGGGATGCTTTGTCAAGGATCAGATTTCAAGGTTTAGCAAGGTGAGTCATGATGTATGAGAATTTTGACTGGGTACTATGTTGGCCGGGGACAAAATTACAGAAGCCATCAACTGTCCTGAGTACCTACCTATCATAAGCAGTCTAAACTCAAGCCCGTCGTGCCGGCAGCGTCCGTGAATTGAGGAGAAAATAGTCTTGGAGTTGACCCTTGCACGCATAAATACGCCAGATGACACGCTGCCAATAAGCTTGCTGCCTTTTGACCTACTCTCTCGAAGACGGCGTCTGGCGACTCTGAACATGTCTGTGGCTACTGTTCTTGTCCTTGGCGCACTCGCCAAGTCCGCCTCCGCGGCAGTTGCATCTACGTTCACTGCTCCAGCAGCTGCGTATGTACCCCGTCTGGTGCCTTTTGTAGTCAATTGACCTGACAGTCCATCAGTCCAACTGATACGTCGCCCTTCTACGTGGGTGCATCGAACGGAACCCTCACGAACACCCCAGTGGTTTCCGGCGCTGTTTTCGATCGCTTCATCCAGATCTGGCTTGAGAACACCGACTATGCCCAAGCGGCATCCCAAGCAGTCTTCCAAAACCTCGCCACTGAGGGTGTCCTTCTCACCAGCTACTACGGTGTGACTCACACTAGTGAACCTAATTATCTCGCCGCCGGAGGAGGAGACTTCTGGGGATTGTACGACGACAACTTGGAATACATCCCAACCAACATCTCCACCATCGTGGACCTTTTGGATCAGAAGAGCATCAGTTGGGCTGAATATCAAGAGAACATGCCAAGCGATGGCTACGGTGGTTTCAACTACACGAACTCAAACAACTACACATACTATGTTCGCAAGCATAATCCTCTCATCATCTACAATTCGACCGCCTTGAACGCGACGCGCGCCGCACGCATCAGGAACTTTAACGACTTTGCTGTCGATGTAAGGACCTTTACTGGGACGTTCGTTGGCGGTTCCTGACCTTTGCCTAGCTTGGAAACAACACCATCCCTCAATGGGTATTCATCACCCCCAACCTCAGGAAGTGCGTTTTTTCATGTGTTCCCGAGGTACAGTGCTGATATGACTATGCTTTAGTGATGGCCACGACACGAGTGTCGCCTTTGCTGCACAGTGGCTACAATACTGGCTCATTCCCTTGCTCCAAGACCCCACCTTCAACACACCCAGGACATTGATCTTGTTGACTTTCGATGAGTGAGTCGAATCCAGCATATGGAGCGTCTCCTGGGACTGATTATCGGTCTCGAGGAATGAGACGTATGCCATCAACAACCAGGTATACAGTATTCTTCTCGGAGGGGCTGTTCCTGTAAGCCTGAAGAACACCACCGACGACACGTTCTACACCCACTACTCCACGTAGGTTTTCTTTGTCAGCCTGATTCTGGTGTATTCAATGTTCTGCAGCCTCTCGACAGTCGAGGCGAACTGGAACCTTGGTAACCTCGGTCGTCAAGACACCAACAAAACAGTGGCCAGTGAGTATTGTGTGATAATTTCGGGGTTGGGCGTCATATCCTCTTCAGATGTCTTTGAATTCGTCGCGAACGTCACCGGTTACAAGAACAACGGTCTCACCAGCAAGTCACAATTGCCCTTCCTCAACATCACCATGACTATTCCTGGCCCACTGAACCCCCAGTACTATGTTCCTTACCTCGCACCCAACACCTCGGGAACTGGTGGCGGAAGTGGACCAACCTTTGTTGCGCCCGGTACCAACCTGACATTGAATGCCTCTGACGCACCAGCACCTGTCAACTTGACCGCAACGACCAGCGGTGCTGTTGGTGGGTTCGCCCAAGCTGATCTTTTGGTGTCAGTTGTTGGCGCCGTGTTTGCTGGCACCTTGTTGTTGTAGAGTTTGGCCTTGGGTTTATGTTGCTTGTTCGACGGACCATTGAAAATAACGTAGCAGCATACTATTGATAACGGATGTTTTCACATATAGTTGACGAGTCTGGCGACTCAATCGTCTGTGAGCCTGAGCAATCCAGTAAGTATCCTCGGTAAGTGGACACGAAAGGTCCAGGTCGAGGGCCGTGGAATATGAACGTGAGGCCTTTTCTTCAGCTCTTCACCAAAAGAGGCAATGACAACGATTCATCTCACCATTGCTCGTGCATGCCTGCATTGACAGCATGGATACCAAGCCCTGAGTGTAAGCATACGGGAGCACGCACTCCGATCGCAGCAGACCTGATGTACCTTACAATGGGGTTGTAACACCTTCCAGATCTCGAATTCTTGAGGCGGTGATGGGACTGGACCATGTGCGTATAGTGCGCGCTCTTCCCCGGAGCGCCGCAAAGTGACGAAAATTCCCGCTCTAGGGTCGCATTTGGAATCGCCTATTCGACGAGTTCCTTGCTTGTTTGGTACACGGTGCGATTCGTGATGGCTGCGATTGGCGAACCAAGCTCCCAATGGCGTCGCACATGCAGGGCGGCATGGTACGAACGAACGTTCATCAAGGGTGGCTCACGTGCTCGTTTGATGGCGGTGGGTTGGTGGCTGCCAAACCAGCCAGTTTCAGGAGCCGTTTTACGTGGAGGCGGCGATAATCGCAGTGAAGAGCCACGTGCCTGCCAACGAATGGGTATATCAAGCCTCTGGAGGGCGATGCACCACGAGATCCTTTGCGACGTGTTCTTGGACTCGACAGCATGGTCATCAAGCATTCCATCCTCCTTGGAGCAGCCATAGGGTCTGTTTACGCGTCGGTCGCGTCGACCTTCACCGCCCCCGCTGCAGCGTAAGTCCGTCCATCCACGTCTCCAACGTCACAGCTTCGACGACCTCGTCCCACAGCCCGACCGACCAGTCTCCGTTCTACGTCGGTGCCTCAAATGGCACGATCACCAACAGTGCCAACGTACCTGGCGCGGTTTTCGACCGCTTCATTCAGATCTGGCTCGAGAATACCGATTTTATGCAGGCCCGCTCAAATCCCACATTCCAGAACTTGACCACGCAGGGCATCACTCTCAACAACTACTATGCGGTGACTCACCCTAGTGAGCCCAACTACATGGCATCCGTCGGAGGCGACTTCTTCGGACTCGCGTCCGATGTCCTGACTTTCGTTCCCAACAATGTCTCGACCATCATTGACCTCTTGGAGGCAAAGAATATCAGCTGGTCAAGCTACCAAGAGAACATGCCCACGGACGGCTATGCAGGCTTCAACTACACCAACTCCGACAACTATACGTACTACGTGCGCAAGCACAACCCGTGTGTTCTCTTTGATTCAATTGGTCAGAATGCGACGCGCGCCGCGCGTATTAGGAACTTCAATGATTTCGCGGTCGACGTACGTACTTGGTTGTTTTGGACAGTCAACTTGTTGACCACTTGCGCGTAATTCAGGTTGGCAACAACACCCTCTCCCAGTGGATCTTCGTCACCCCTAACATCCGAAAGTGGGTAGCTAACGTATACCTTGTCCCGTGCTAACCCTATCACAGCGATGCACATGACACCACTATCGAGTTTGCGGCTTCCTGGCTGGACTATTGGTTACTTCCCCTCCTCCAAGATCCCAATTTCAATACCGCCAGAACGCTGATCTTGTTGACGTTCGATGAGTATGTTGGCTTTTAGGGCAATGACACTCCTCATAGCATTTACCCTAGGAACGAAACCTATACCATCAACAATAACGTCTTTGCCCTTCTTCTTGGCGGTGTAGTCCCGCAAAACCTCTGGAATACGACCGATGATACGTTCTATACCCACTATTCGATGTAAGGGGTACTGTTCGTTTGATCAGGTGCACCAGCTCATGCAGCTGGTTTAGCCTCTCTACTGTCCAGAACAACTGGCGCCTAGGCAATCTTGGCCGCCAGGATACCAATAAAACGCTTGCTAGTGTGTCCCATCTACTAGTATCTCATTTTTTAACCTGACGTGGGTTGATCTCAGATGTCTTTACACTTGTGGCAAATACGACCTCGTACGAGAACAACAACCTCACGGCCAACGACATTCCATTCTTGAACCTCACGGGCACAATTCCTGGTGCTCTGAATCCAGGCCAGTACGTTCCTTACCTGGCGCCGACCAACGGGACAGGCGCTGGAGGTGGACCAACCTTTTTCGCACCCAACGTCAACATGTCCTTGAATGTATCCACCGCTCCTGCCCCAGTCAACTTGACGGCACTTGCAGCAAGTTCTGGAAAGAGCGGCGCCTGGGCAAGTGCAAAGGTTGTCACACAGAGCGTCGTTGGTGCAGCCTTTGTTGCTGTCATTGCTGGTCTATTGCTCTAGTTCATGTCTATCATTGTCAACGAGGGATTACACTCTTGGCTCTGTGTGTCGTGATCGAACGCTTGAAGTATAGTATGCTTGCAAAGGAGTCCTTCTGGAACATTCTTGCATGAGCCCAGTTACGTGAAATGTTACGGTGCATGCGGAGATATCTTGGCTCCAGACTCCGACTCCGACGTCTCCCATCTTCAATTTCCGCTCGGCAAAACGGCAATGCGATTGTAATAGGGTCAAGGTTGGTAGAGAATGTAGCCGCTGAATCACTATTGTTTCACGCCGACTCCGACAGGCACGCCTTTCCCCTATCCAATTAGCGTCCACATCTATGCATCACTGCCTACTCATCCCAGAAATTCTCTGCTCCATTCTCGAATTCACAAAGCAGTACGACGAATCATGTAGTGATAAGTGGTGGAGCAAGGGCAACAAACTCAGGCGGAAAACGCTCGCATCCCTAGCTCAAACATGCCGCGCATTAAGCTCACCCACGTTAGACCAGCTCTGGATGCATCTCGACACGCTTGACCCTTTGATCAACCTCCTTCCAAAAAACATTCGGAAGAGACCGTTGTGCTCTGTTGTCACGCTTGTGCGTCTCTTTTGCATATTCCTGACCCCTGTCTGCACTCACATTGTCACAGGTCCAATACCGGATGAAGAAGGATCGTTTTGAGCCTTTCCGTCGGTACGCAGCTCGCATCCGGATTCTCCGCGTTTCGAGCCTTTACGTTCGTCCATTGAATGTACGCCTCGTCATCGCAGCCCTCGCACGATCCGGGAGGGTCTCGCTTCCCTTACTCCCTAATCTCACCGAGTTGGTGTCGACGATGGGATTCACTAATACGTTGTCGTTCGTCAAGTTCTTTGCAGGTCCAAGGCTGACGCACCTTTCACTCTTGTTTCCTGGTTGGCCGCGCAAGGCTACTGAATATGCTGCGCTTCGTAAATTGCCCGACCTGTGCCCGAACGTGACCTCCTTTGGCACTATCCTCAAGTACCCTGATCTTGATCACCCCGTCATCGCTCACCATATGGCCGACGTCGTAAGAGGGTTCCCTCATCTACGGGTTCTTAAAACTAGCGCACCATCCCCGTGCGTTATGATGGCGCTCACCTCCAAGCCAGCAATCCAAGCACTACATATTCATACCACTTTCCTTGGCAGAGAAGAGTACATTGGCAGGGTTCCCGACAGTATCCACACGTTGACGTTGGTCACACGTGACGCTCGGGAAAGCCTCCAATGCCTACAGAGACTACGAGGGAGTCCAGCGCGCTTTCATTTCCAGATGCGCGGGTATCATTTAATTCTCTTTGAAATGGATGCCATCTTTCAGACGCTTCCGAATCATCTGGACGTCACTCGGTTACGGTCCCTGACGATTGAGTTCAGATCTCTGCGCAGTTCTCCGCATGAAAAACCATCGTTTCCGCTTACCGAGTCCCTCTTGGCATCCCTACGCCCGTTCTCTGCGTTACACACACTGGACCTAAGTTCCTTTCGATCATCGGCCCTGAGCGATGCCGCATATGCACGGATTGTGGCTCAGTGGTCCGAGCTGAGGTGTCTGAAGATAGGCACGGCCGATACACACAAAAGGTCGCCAGTAGCGAGTGTGGGAGCCGTGATCGCCGTGTTGAGGTTATGTCCTCATCTACAGACGTTGCATATCGTGTTCAATGGTTCGATTCCGCCTCCACGTCCCCTGACGAACGACGAGAAGGTGGAAGAAGGAAAGGAGGCATGCGCGGTAGGTCGAGTCCGAAATAGATGGGGCGTCTCAAACGAGCATATTACCCAACTCCATGTGGGACATTCACCGGTACCGGTCAGAGGTGCGAATGTGGATGACAAGTTGAAGAGATTGGCAATGTGTCTGAAATCGGTGATGCCGCGATTGGAGGTCATCCGGTCCGAGAGGGAGCCATCCAAGGTAGGAGAGCGGTGGCATGTGGTGCAGCACATGCTATCGCTACCAGTCGTAGAATGGGCAGAGGACTCGTGATGGCATTGTAAATATACGGCGGTAGTGAAGATGACCTGTTCATTGGGTCCAGCCGGCCTTGCCCTCAGTCAATAATGTCACTCGATATCTCTGTTCTATGTCATGGATCTAGATCCCGGTTCCGGAGCCATTGCCCATCCACTTGCAGGTTATTCCATGCTCGTGACATAACTTACGAGTGCTAGTGAGCAAGCAGGCTCCTACACACCTCCGCTTCGAGTGTGAGGCTTTATCCTAGTAGTGTGGACTTGGTAGAATTCTGTACTACGGATGATTCCGAGTGGCTGTACCCATAACTTCAAACGCCGAAATCTTAATTGTCCTCACACTCTCA